>JASDQU010101325.1:81074-91795 GCA_032191745.1 Picea mariana | reverse complement strand
GTTGTAAACCTGTACCAATAAACCTGAACCATGCATCAACCATGCATCAACCTATACCTCAACCTGTAATCAACCTATACCATAAAAAAGTGCATCAACCATGCACCAACTTGTACTATAAACAAGTGCATCAATCATGCACCAACATGTACCAACCAATCTGTAATCAACCTGTACCATAAACAAGTGAAACCAACCATGCACCAACCTCTACCATAAACAAGTGCACCAACCATGCACCAACCTGTACCAAACAATTTGTAATCAACATGTACCATAAAAAAGTGCAACCAACCATGTACCAAGTATGTACCAATCATGTGTCAACTACTCATCAACTATACTCCTCATGTATGTGCCAACTCATCAACTACTTGTCTCAACCATGTACCCAACATGTACCTCAACCAAATGACCTCATCAATTTCATCATCCAAATATGATTTGTAACTCTATAATAGACCTGGTGTATATGATCACATTCCTGCAAACCTTCCTTAACTTTAACAACAAGAGACTGGCATTTTCATCAAACTTTTCTTTAGTCTCACATGCCTAGTTTTGGATTAGTCAACAACCCTAAATTGAAATAATCATAACTTTGTACCTATAATGAATAAAAATATAAAACTTATACACAATGTTATTCAGTGTGTTTTATACAATTCCTTCAGGTTTCACTACTTGGAACCTCTCATAAAAAGATTTATAGAAAAAATGACATACCTTGTTGAATTCTGGCTTATTCTAGAGAGCGACCTTGTAGAGCATGCCCCGCACAGAATATTTGTTGAATCGATCGGAAACTATTAAAAATAATACTAAATATTGTACGCTAACCAAAAAAATTGTTCTTACTAAATTTGGAATTGTTATGAAGAATTTATGACGTTTTTACCCGAAACACTTGTTTTTGACTAGTTTGAGGACTAGCCACAAACCATATTTTCCACAGAGTGTAACTCCAAAAATAAAACGACCCACACGATTATTTTTTTACCACAGATACTTGGATATGTTTCCTCAATTTCACAACAACTTCATGGTCTGAAGCATTCTATAATTATTTTTTTTGCGAAAATGGTGAGATGACCTGTAAATAACATACCTTAGAAAGCATCATCAAAAGGTTTTATCCTTCTTTGAATTTCGGCCTTATTTTCTTCACCTTCCCTTAGAAATTTGGCTTATATATCCTTTGGTTACCTCATAAATCTATAGGTATTAAATATTCTCAAGTGTGTCTTAAATGAGAGAGCCTTGCCTCTTATTTATACTCTCCAAGTAGCTTCGTTAAAAACATCTTCTAGGTCACTTTGCCCACTTTCCTTATTTTAGGGTTAACCTACTAATTTCTCCATTAAATTTATTATTTAAATAATTATTTTGTATTCACTTTGATTTTTAGTACACTCATAACTTAACATTATTATTTACCTTCTAAAATCTCTTAAGCCACTTTGACTACTTTGACCTTTTGGGGCTTCTAGATGACATAAGAGGGTCCTCCAACTTCGTAAGCCCATAACTCTCAAACCATGAGGCCTTATGTGATGTTCCACATACCACCAGAAATGGAATGACATGTACTATCCATATAGAATAGTATTATCTGAAAATATATCAAAACACATACCTTTATCCATCAAACATACTTGGGTCCATTACCCAAACCCAAGTTCTCCAACTTCTCATGGCCATAACTCTCTAACTGTGAGGACTTATGTGACATTCCACATACCATCGAAAATGGAATGATAAGAAATATCCATATAGGATAGTTTCAATGAAAAATTTACGGACCTTCATCTCATTATTTCACAAATAAGCATGGGTTCTCTAATCATACTTCTAGGATAACTCAATCCGCAAAGTGTCTTCTCGTGAGGGATTTCACCATAAGGGGACCACTTTTGAGTTCATCCATTTGTACTTATTATCAACCATTACAAGACAATAATGAGTCATCTTTACATCAAACAAACTTGGGTCCATTACCCAAACCTTTGTGCTACTGGAATTCGCTACCGTACTTTCTCCAAGGGTTGACATCAATCACTAAGGGTTGATATCAATATACAATATCACTCTCCAATAGTTGACATCAATAAAAAACAACAATCCATACCAACTATCCATCAACCTAAGCTAATTGTCTGGAAATCTCCCCCTTTGGCATTGATGTCAACACCAACATTGATGGCAACACTTAGTCATGATAACATTCATGCTTATACTCTTTATCAATGTTTCTATCTCTCCCCATTTGACATCAATGGAAAAGGGTATCTCCCTTTGGGGATGCTCCCCCTAACTGAACTCTCCAGGGGGATGTTCCCCCTGTCTACATGCCTTTCATTTTTCTTTGTGTTTATAATCCTCTGATTACTCTCTTTCCCTTCATATGAATAATATCTCCCCCTTTGATAAAGGGTATCACTCTGAAGTCATATCGGTCAGTCTTCCCTTGTGACAATCGCTCCCCTTGGAAACATGCCTCTATGCTTTCTCTACAAGAATTTGCCTTTTGCATTTGATAAATCTCTCCCCCTTTGTCCTATTTATGGTGCTTCCTCGTGTACATATAAGACATATAAGATAAGCATTCAAAAATAATTCATTTTGGAGTATAAATAACTCCAAGTCTCTGGCGAAGATACTCAAAGGCTTCCCATGGAAGTGGTTTTGTAAATATGTATGCAATTTGTTCTTTTGTGGCCACATACTCAACTCTGATGTTCTTTTCTGCAACCTGCTCCCATAGAAAGTGATACTTGATTGGAATGTGCTTCATCTTGGAGTGAATTACAGGGTTCTTTGAGATACTGATGGCGCTTGTATTATCACAATAGATTGGAATGGGCTCATCATACTCAACCTATATATCTGTTAGAGTTTGTTTCATCCAAAGAACATGTGTACAACATGTTGTTGCTGCAATATACTCTTCCTCGACTGTAGATAAAGATATTGATGATTATTTCTTGACTAGCCATGATACTAAACACTCACCCAGGTAGAACACTGCTCCATTGGTGCTTCGTCGGTTATCAATACAACCTGCCCAATATGCATCTATGTAGGCAATAAGTGATTGATCCTTTCCTTTTGGATACTATAATCCAAACTCTTATGTTCCTTTGAGATATCTAAAAATCCTCTTCACTGCTAATACATGTGATTCCTTTGGTGCTGCTTGAAATCGTGCCACCTATCCAACTGCCTACATTAGATATGGTCTGGATGTTGTCACATATATTAAGTTACCAATCATTGACCTGTATTGCCTCTGGTCTGTAGAATTTGAATCATCATCTTTTCTCAACTTGCAAATGGTTTGCATAGGAGTGGTAATTGGTTTGCAATCTTCTATTCTGAACCTCTTTAGCATTTCTCTGATATACTTAGTTTGAGAAATAAAAATTCCTTGGTTTCTTTGAAATATATGAAGACCCAGAAGGAAGGATAGTCCTCCAAGTAATGACATTTCAAATTCATTCTGCATATCCTTTGCAAATTTATGGCTTAACCTATCATTAATACTTCCAAAACAATATCATCACATAAATTTTAATTAATAAAATATTACCTTGAGTTACTTTGATGTAGAGGTTGTTGTCTTCACTTCCTTTCCATAGTTCGTAGGGAGTTTTGTCATTGTTGTTTCTGAGCATTACCATGTTTTGAATGTGAACTGATGTAAGCACTGCATGTGTCCAAAAAATATCTGTCAATTTGGAATCCATTAGCATTGTTCGAGCCATTTCCTATGTAATTATCATCCATTATGATAATGTTTATTTTTTTTTAAACCACTCTCTGAACCAATCTATGAATCCATTCTATCATCCACTGTCATATATCTATCCAAACCTGCTAAGTGTTCTTATGAATCCATCTCTGTCCATACTTTTCAAGACTCTACTTGCACAATTGTCCATAATGCTGACCCATTTATCACTATACTATCATGAAGTCTTGATTAATCTATCAAACTATACTTTTGCTAATTGATTGCTCTGAATCTATCTTCTCAAACTCTGCAAGCTGCTCGAAGGATGGTTCTTTTGTCTGTCACAACTATCACATAGACTCTACCTGTCTAATATTCATATTACTTGGGAGTCTCTAAGATGGATGGTTCATAACAATTCCTTCTCTGATGTGTATTCATAATAATCTTCATTGGTAGATTCATCATCATCTTCACTGGTAGATTCATTATCTCTATGAGTTCTGAATTCTTTCTTTCTATCTGTGGATTCATCTTTCACTATAATTCCTGAAGGTACAATCTCTTGAACATGTTCCTTATTTACCTGTCCTTCCTTTCTTTCAGTTATTTTCCAAACCTTTATGTATCTGACATCTTTCATTTTCTCTGTAGAATTTTCTTCATCTCGTTTTATTGCCAATCTTGCGATCTCTGGTACCTGGTCTTTGTTCACCTGTTCTTCTTATTTTCTTATCCATACTTTCTTATATTTGATATCAGTATTATCTTTCATGGAAGTATCAATCATGCTTCTACAATCACTGGCTATGTGTCCATAGTTATGACATTTGTAACACTCAATGTTATGTGTGACCACATAGGCACGGTCTGCTTGAACATTTTTTTTATAATCCCTACAATCTGCAACCTTATGTTTAAAGTTACTACAATAAAGACAATGACCATAAAATTCATTTTTATACCTGGGAGTGAATGATCTTCTTTGTGACGTAATCCTTCTGAATTTTTTCCTTGGCTGATCATGATCCCGATTGAAGATTCTTTGTGGATTGAACATGGATGGTATTCTTGAAGATGTATCTTCAATATTTTTCTTAGATTTTGGTTGACCATGATTCCTTCCTTTGAGTACTTCTGCATAACTCTTTCTATTTTCTTCATTCTTTTTTTTTAGAAACGTAGAGTGCCTCTCTTCATTCTCTACAACTAATATGGATGTTTCTGTCTCTTCAATGTTTTTGTTGAGCTTGACGATTTTGACTCTTAGTGTGACAACTTGTTCTTCAAGATTCTCAACCTCTTCTTCTTTCTTCATTATCTAAGACTTCATGACCTCTTCTGTTCTCTTTGTTTCTTCAAGTTGGATTTTCAATGTAATTTTTTCTTCTTCCAGTCTTCTCTCTTCTTGACCAAACTCTTCCTCAAGTTGGTTTAAGTCATTGGTTCTTTCCTTGAGATGATCCATCAATATATTTTATCTCTTTTCTGCTTCTTCCTTTTTTGCTGCTATGTTGGATTCTAAACATTTCTTTTGATATTATAGATTTTCTTCAATTCTTCTAGCCTCTTCTAGTTGAGCTCTTAAATTCTTGATGACCTACTGATCCTTTTTCAGAACCTTGAACACTTTGCTTTTGCTTCATCAATTATTTCTTAGATGACTTGTTTTCTTTTCTTTATTTCCTTAGATATTTAATTGCACTGATCAATTTTTCTTTGTAATCAACTTCTGCTTCATCATACTCTTCCTCTTCTGAATCTGTCGAACATGATGAGCATCTTTCTTCTTATTCCTGTATCTGCATCCTCTTTGGCATTTTCTAAATCTGCGATGGGTGAAGAATATATGTCATGTAACTTATACCAAAGTTATTTATCTTATGAACATTTACCAACCTTTTCTCTTACCAGTTTAGGTAATCCTTCCCAGATGAAATCCATTTCTATTTTGTTATTCTTCTTCAATTCCTTTTTGGCTGTAGTCTTTTCCCCTTTTGAACTATCATATCCTGTAACAACTAATAGCCAAATATAATGTCCCTGTGCCTATAAAATTACTTTCGTCCTTCTGCTCCACATCTCATACTTAAAACCATTCTGACCATTAAACATTCGTACTCCATTCTTAGAATAATCCATTATCTCCTTCTCGTGGTTAAGCTGGTTCCTGAAGGAACCTCCCTCTGATACCAATTGTTGTATTACTGAGAGGGGGGGTAAATCAGTAATAGAGCAATAATATCCTTTTTAATCATATAATCCAAGTGTTATATCAATGTAAAATTATCATCCAATAACTGCAGAGTAAATAAGCAATGAACAAATGGACAATCATACACATACACAATACACCAATTTTTTACATGAAAATCCAAAGTGACAGAAAACCACAGAATGGTTTTTCTTATATGTCATGAAGAATTATATTCATTGGAAGCACCAAATTCTTGTGTTTTCTTGCTGCAACTGGAAGGAGACTCCAACCCCCTAGTTTCTCAAGCTACAACCTGAAGGAAGCTCCAACTCCCCAATTCTCTAGCTACAACCAGAAGGAGGCTACAACCCCCTATGTTCTTCGGCTACAACCGAAAGGTGGCTAGAACCACCTGTCCTTGCCCCATCCAACCACCCTGAAGTAGAAGTAGAATGATGGAACCACTATCACACTATCACTGTGAGATATACCATTGTAAACCTGTACCAATAAACTTGAACCATGAATCAACCATGCATCAACCTGTACCTCAACTTGTAATCAACTTGTACCATAAACAAGTGCATCAACCATGCACCAACATGTACCAGACAATCTATAATCAACCTGTACAATAAACAAGTTCAAGAAACCATGTACCAATCATGTGTCAACTACTCATCAACTATGACTCATTAATATGTACCAACATCATCAACTATACTCCTCATGTATGTGCCAACTCATCAACTACTTGTCTCAACCATGTACCCAACATGTATCTCAACCAAATGCCCTCATCAATTTCATCATCCAAATATGATTTGTAACTCTTTAATAGACCTTTTGTATATGATCACATTCCTACAAACCTTCCTTAACTTTAACAACAAGAAACTAGTATTTTCATCAACTTTTCTTTATTCTCACATTCCTAGTTTTGGATTAGTCAACAACCCTAAATTGAAATAATCATAACTTTGTACCTATAATGAATATAGATCTCAAACTGATACACAATGTTATTCAGTGTGTTTTATGCAATTCCTCCAGGTGTCACTACTTGGAACCTCTCAGAAAAGGATTTATAGAAAAAATGGCATACCTTGCTGAATTCTGGCTTATTCTAGAGAGCGACCTTGTAGAGCGTTCCCCACATGGAATATTTGTTGAATTGATATGAAACTATTACAAACAATACTACTGACTGTAATCTAACCAAAACATTTGGTCTTACTAAATTTGGATATGTTATAAATAAGTTATGAAATGTTTACCTGAAAAACCTGTTTTTGTCTAGTTTCAGGACTAGCCACAAACCCTATTTTCCATGGAGTGTAACTCCAAAAATACAATGACCCACAAGATGATTTTTTTACCACGGATACTTGGATATGTTTCCTCAATTTCATATCTATTTCATGGTATGAATCATTCTATAAAAAACTTTATTGTGAAAATGGTGAGATAACTTGTAAATAACATACCATAGAAAGCATCATCAAAAGATGTTATCCTTCCTTGAATTTCGGCCTTCTTTTCTTCACCTTCCCTTAGAAAATCGACTTATATATCCTTTTGTTACCTCATAAACCTATAGGTATTCAATATAATCAAGTGTTTCTTAAATGAGAGAGCCTTGCCTCTTATTTATACTCTCCAAGTAGCTTCTTTAAAAACATCTTCTAGGCCATTTTGCCCACTTTCCTTATTTTAAGGTTAACCCACTTCTAATTTATCCATTAAATTTATTATTTAAATAATTTATTTTGTATTCACTTTGAAGTATAGTACACTCATCACTTCACTTTATTATTTAACTTCTAAAATCTCTTAAACCACTTTGACTACTTTGACCTTTTGGGGCTTCTAGATGACATAAGAGGGCCCTCCAACTTCGTAAGGCCATAACTCTCAAACCGTGAGGAGTTATGTGACATTCCACATACCACCAGAAATGGAATGACATGTACTATCCATATAGAATAGTATTACTTGAAAATATATCAAAACTCATACCATTATCCATCAAACACACTTGGGTCCATTACCTAAACCTGGGTTCTCCAAATTCTCATGGCCATAACTCTCTAACCGTGAGGAGTTATGTGACGTTCCACATACCACCAGATATGGAATGACAAGAAATATCCATATAGGATAATTTCACTAAAAAATTCACTGACCTTCATCTCATTATTCCATAAATAAGCATGGGTTCTCTAACCATACTTCTAGGATAACTCAATCCATAAAGTGTCTTCCCGTGAGGGATTTCACCATAAGGGGACCACTTTGGAGTTCATCCATTTGTACTTATCATCAAACATGACAAGACAATAATGATTCATCTTTACATCAAACAAAATTGGGTCCATTATCCAAACCTTTGTGCTACTGGAATTCGCTACCATACTTTCTCCAAGGGTTGACATCAATCACTAAGGGTTGACATCAATCTACAATATCACTCTCCAATAGTTGACATCAATAACAACCAACAATCCATACCAACTATCCATCAACCTAAGCCAATTGTATGACATAAAATACAAACAAATGGTTATGTTTCCGGTTGGAAAAACATAGGATTGAGTGGATGAGATCTGTTGAAGATCTTTTAAACGAATGTTTTTTCTGTTGAAAAATTGTTAAAAGAATGTAAGATCTGGGACCGAAGTTTCAAAAAGAATGAAAATATAGGAGGGAATGTTTATACCCTGGAGATCGATGAAAGAGGAAATAGAGAGATGGTTGAAAACAAAGGATCTAGAGTTTGCACAACAAGATAGCATAAACCCTAGAGTAACATAGCGTAAATATCTTGAGAAGTATGTGTTTACTGATCTGCATGAAGTATTTTCTGTGATTTTCCAGACTTATTGCAGGAGTGGATATTGAGATTGAAAGAAAAGCATGCAACAAATTGGATGCAACAGTTATAGTGGACCTCAGTTTAGATCGCACAGTTATAGCAGGTGAATAACAAATTCACCTGCGTAGTAGATTTTTGGCTCGACAGTATTGTCACAATATTTATAACATAATTTGTAGTAGATACCAAGAATTCATACAACGCAACAGAGAAAGAGTTTATAGGTGGGACTCAAGGAAGGTATATTATATCTTTGTATACTTCTATTAAGATATTTCTCTATAACAAATGTGTAATGACAATGTAATCAAACAACTAAACTTCCCTGGGTGCATGGGGGAAGGGGGAAGCACTGATAGAAAAAGGAGAAATGGAAGGAGAAAGGGATAAAGGAAATAAGGAGGAAGTCTTGGACCCAATCATTATGGATGATGACCAGATCAAGTAGATCATGGTGACAGCTAGAAAGACGCACAATGGATTACACTACCAATACAAGGTGAATACCAAGAAGAGAGTTGTAGCCGCGAGGGAAGGCTTGGAAAGTGATGAAGAGGAGGTAGATGATCTTCAATATGTGGAGAAGATTGAGGAAATACTGCACACAACATATGAAAGGAAGATGATAGGTCAAATATTAGGAATAGAAGGAAACAATCCTATCCATATTAATGTCAGTGTGGAACCCATAAACCCATCTGTGACTAACACACCAAAAAGAACACCACTATTTTGACAACTGAATTTTGGGAGAAGGAAGACAACATGAAGTACATATACACAAGGAAAAAAAACTGAGGGAGTCAATTCAAGAAGAATTAGTCAAGTATCTATACTGCACAGAGGTAGTAGTTCAAAATTCAGGATGGCAGGACATGATCCCACCATCGGGTTACTAGAATTCAAAGGAGAAGCATTGGAGGACCCGAAGAAGAACTTGTTTATCTGTGAAAATATATGGGAAGAAAAATAGATCACAGATGAAGAAACTAAAATTTCACAAATAGATATCACACTAAGGTATCACACACTAAATTGGTATATGAGTTTAGCTACAAACAATCCACCAGGGACAACCAGAATGATCGTAGATATCAAGAAATTGTTGATAAACGAGTTTCATAAGCCAAGTTCAAAGGACCAATACATGAATGAGATGATATAAATTAGACAGAAACCAGGAGAATATCTATGGGATATTGACCATAGATTCAAGTGACTGAAAGGAAAATTGAAATATCTCATGATAGATATGCAGCACAGGCACTTGTTCATCAATTCACTATTACCACACTTAAAATATCCACTATGACAACAAAAGTTTCAGACACGGGAAGAAGCTATGCAACTAGAAGAAAACCAATGTCAGAAGATAGATCCAGGCATTGAGGAGCTGAAGGAGGTTCTAAAGAACTTAACGTTCTAGCTAAACTAGAACAAAAGTAAGAAGAAATGAGAAGTCATTTGGTGTACCACATGCAAGACATAAGGACACCGTAATAATAATGAATGTCCAGGATTCTCATAGTACATGGAAGCAGGAATGCCAAATTGTTTACCAACATGAGGACTATGGTGTGAAATCTGTAAGAAATAGGGCCATGATCCATATCACTTCCCAATGATTCATAAGTACCAGACAGTACCAAATATTTCATTCTGGAACTTTTGCAAGTCACTAGGCCATGATGAAAAAGACTGTAGAACCATGGATTTGATGAGAGAGAGGACATCAGATGCATATAGGTGCAGGAAGAAATGATGACTAGAAAGATGCAACTCAGTCCAACCAAGTACCATCCCCATACAACACTGCTCAGTAGCAGTATAATACTGTGCAACAACCATATAACACAACACAACCATAGTACAATGCAATGCAACCCCACTACAATATTGCACATTATAACCAGGCA
>JASDQU010101325.1:21573-31913 GCA_032191745.1 Picea mariana | reverse complement strand
AAGTGCATCAACCATGCACCAAACCTGTACAAAACCTTTACCATGAACAAGTGCATCAACCATGCACCAAATATGTACAAAACCTGTACCATGAACAAGTGCACCAACCATGCACCAAACCTGTACAAATAACCTGTTACAACAACTTGTCCAAACAAACTATCACAACAACATGTCTCATCAATATTATCAACCAAATGAGATCTCCTCACCAAGATCGATCACCAAGACAAATCTCAAATATGTGCATCAACCAAACATAACACAAAAAATCATAATCATCACCAAAATCAATATGTGTTTCTAATAATATACCAATACAAGTATGCTACATCATCCATAAACCATGTGTAAAAAATACTACTAACAAGTGCCTCCAACCATGTACCAAGTACGTACCAATCATGTATCAACTACTCATCAACTATGACTCATCAAGATGTACCAACATCATCAACTATACACCTCATGTATGTGCCAATTCATCAACTACTTGTCTCAACCATGTACCCAACATGTACCTTAACCAAAATCCCTCATCAATTTTATCATCCAAATATGATTTGTAACTCTGTAATAGACCTATTGTATATGATCACATATCTGCAAACCTTCCTTAACTTTCACAACAAGAGACTAACATTTTCATCAAACTTTTCTTTAGTCTCACATGACTAGTTTGGGATTAATCAACAACCCTAACTTGAAATAATCATAACTATGTACCTATAATGAATAAAGATACGAAAATAGTACACAATGTTCTTCATTTTGTTTTATGCAATTCATCCAAGTGTCACTACTTGGAACCTCTTGGCAAAGGATTTATATAAAAAATGGCATACCTTTCTAAATTCTGGCTTATTCTAGAGAGCGACCTTGTAGAGTGTGCCCCACACAGAATATTTGTTGAGTGGATCTGAAAATGTTACACAAAATACTACAGACTGTACTCTAACCAAAAATTTTTGTCTTACTGAATTTTGATATGTTATGAAGAAGTTATGTCATTTTACCCGAAACACTTGTTTTAGACTAGTTTCAGGACTAGCCACAACCCTTACTTTTCACGAAGTGTAACTCCAAAAATACAACGACCCACAAGATGAAATTTTTACCAAAGATACTTGGATATGTTTCCTCAATGGCCTATCAATTTCACGGTCTGAATCATTCTAGAAAAAAATTTATTGCGAAAATGGTGAGATGACCTGTAAATAACATACCTTAGAAAGCATCATCAAAAGAATTTATCCTTCCTTGAATTCAAACTTCTTTTCTTCACCTTCCCTCTGAAATTTGGCTTATATATCCTTTGGTTACCTCAGTCACCTATAGATATTCAATATTCCCAAGTGTGATATAAAATGAGAGAGCCTTGCCTCTTATTTATACTCTCCAAATATCTTCCTTAGAAGCATCTTCTAGGTCACTTAACCCATTTCTAGGTCACTTAACCTATTTCTAGGTCACTTAACCCATTTATAGGTCACTTAACATATTTTCCTCTTTTTTAGGGTTAACCACTTTTCATAATTAGAAAGTTCTCCATTACTTTATCATTTAAATATTCCTCCTTGACTTTGTCACCTCACTTTATCATTTAAATAATCTTCTTTGATTTTGTCACTTCACTTTATTATTTGAATAATTTTTCTTGACTTTGTCACTTTACTTTATCATTTAGATAATAATTTATTCTTTGCAATCTCTTTGATTTATTTGACCTTTTGGGGCTTCAAGCCAACATATGAGGGTCCTCCAACTTCGTAAGGGCATGAATGTCAGACCGTCAGGATTTATGTGACGTTCCAAATACCACCAGAAATGGAATGAAATGTACTATCCATATATAATAGTATTTCCTTCAAATATATCAAAAATCATAATTATCCATCAAACAAACTTGGGTCCATTACCCAAACCTGGGTTCTCCAACTTCTCATGGCCATAAATCTCTAACCATGAGGATTTATGTGATGTTCCACATACCACCAGAAATAGAATGGTATGTACTATCCATATAGAATAGTATTACCTTCATATATATGAAAAATCATACAATTATACATGAAACAACCTTGGTTCCATTACCCAAACCTTTGTGCTACCACAATTCATTACCAGAATTTCTCCAAGGGTCGACATCAATCTACAATATCACTCTCCAATAGTTGACATCAATGAAAACCAACAATCCATACCAACTATCCATCAACCTAAGCCAACTGTCTAACAAATACTTTAAAATAACTTAATGTGTATACCGATTAAACTTTTTCCAATTGCATTACCTAAATCTATTCTAAACATTACAATGATCTTATACATAAATATATTTACATCACTTTTATCACTCCAACAATGATAGAAAAACTACTCAAAATTGTCCAAGAGGGACCAACCACCTATTGTTGAAGTATATATAAGTGAAAGTCTACTAATTTCAAATAAAAAAAATTGGGTTGTGTGCAAACAACCATCTATGATCCGTTGATATACATGTTATTGAGAGACTAAAAAAATCAGGATATTGTCAATTTGTTCAAATCCTTATACAAAGTAAAGCCAGACATATGTTCTGAGAAAGATTTGAAAACATTGACTGTATATTTCATATATTCTAGATGTCATTGGGAGTTGTGAATATATTCAGAAGTTCCTTTAGAGGTCTTTTCAAATATCTTCCACATGCCTTTATCTAGCACCAGACCAGTCTTTGAGAGTTTGTCTACTTCTTGGTTTTGGTTCCTACATGGTTAAAAGATATGTGAGAAAAAAACAAGGTTGATCATTGGACATCCTGAAAAATAGGTTGTAGTGAATAGTTATGTAGAGGGACGATCCATTTTATGCATCAAATGGTTAGTAGCGAGTCTCCACATATATTTAAGTGGGATATGCCTTTTTCCTTTTCCAATAAGAGAGTGATCTTGAGGGCCATTAGTTCAATATAATTGTTAGTGTCTTGGTTGAGTCTAGCCAAGAAAGAGATGGAATTATCCTCTGAGAGGAATATTATCCCTTTTTCCCCTCCTAGGGAAGGGGTCCCTTGAGTTGCACCGTCAAAGAAATCCCAAGGTATGTCTATTGAGATAGGTGTCTCCAAAGAGTGGGTAGATGAAGAAGAGTCTGATTGCTAGGGATATGCGGAAAATATTTCTAGAATGGAAATAACACAATGTGAGGGAGATGGATCCCACCCCCCTCAAAAAGGGAAAGTTTGTTGACTAGCCAAATGCCCTAAGTTGCAATCATAGGTAAATCTTTGTATCGATTTTAATGGAGATTGTCCATCCATGCTTTGAAGGAAGATTCAATATTTTCTACTGCCCAACAATAATGTGCCCTAGTAATCCAGTGAAGCTCTGACCATACATCTTTTGTAAAGGGGCAACTGAGAAAAATATGTGAAATTGATTCATTTTTCTTCTTAGAGAGACTGCATTTTCCCGAACCGATAAATCTCTTATTTTGTAGATTGTCCCAAGTAGGGGATTTATTTAACAACAAAATCCTCATATAAAGATTTTCTTTTGCTAAGAATTTTAATTTCCACAACAACTTCCCCGACCATGGTGGGGGATCCACCTGGAATTCATGGGCCAAGGATTGATATTTGATATGAGGAGTATATCATCTGGTAGGATTTAGAGACGATATTAATAGATCCTCATAATTCGAAGGGTGGAAAAAGTATTTTTTGAAGGAGTTTATGTAGCTATTCCAAGGTAGTGCATCATCCTCACCAAGTGCAACCTCTTGTCAATTCAACCAACCAATATTCCTAGAAGCAATGTCTATATGCTAGATCTGATTTAGGAAAAAGAAACCCTCTCTATTAATAAAATGAATAATATGGTATGGAAGAATATGGGAATTATTACATCCAATCCATGTGTCTTTACATATGAGATATTTTTCCCTATAGCCTACTTTCTAGATGAACTAGTTTCCAATAAGAGGAAAGGAATTGAGGATGTATTTCCATAGGATTGACCCATTTTGAATTCATTTTAATGTTTTGTGGATGTAATACATGAATCCTAGGGGAAATATTTTCCTAGAGAACTTGAACCCACAGTTTTGAACCCTCAACAAGCCCCCACACATTTTTTGTTGCCAAGGATTTTGAGAAGAGAAAAATGTTTTTTAAGCCCTAGCCTCCAAGATGTTTTGGAGTTGACAATATTTTCCAAGAGGCCAAAACCAGTGATTTTGTTAATCCCTAGACAAAGTGGGCCATGTTAAGTATAAAGCCCCTTATTAATCCCTAGATGTTGAATTATTACAATTCTAGTGTTATATTTGTATGTAGGTTATAACCTTTCATTATAATTGTACCCTTTGTCTCCTACACACACACACACACACCAAGGAGACTTAGTATTAGGATCATCTTATCTCATCTTGTACATTGAATATATTGTAAAGGGAGGTTTCCCCATCGAAGTGGAATATTATTCATTGAATTTTTATCATTCTCAAGGCATTGGTTCCTAACATTTGGTATYAGAGCATTAATCCTATGGTTTTGTTGCTTCATGTGAGTCATCTTGGAATTTTTTCTATAACTTTTTTTCTAGTACACTTCAGATAGAGGAATTTGGAGGTTACTTAGGAGACATATCAAAGTACCTCTGGTAATAACTTTATTTTTTGGGTCGTTATATTTTCGGAGATATAACCCTTGGTATATAGTGTTTTTTACTCGTCCTGAATTCAATTTTAAACAAGTCATATTGGAATTAAATGTTTGTTTTGGAGGTTTCATATAGTGAAATATTGTGTCGATTGGGGAGAAATTTCATAGTATATGTGGTCAAAATTTCAAGTTTTGGTTCACTATAATTTTGGAGGTATAGTCCATGGAAGACAAGGTTTTTGACTAAACCTGAAATCAATTATCTTGGTATTTTTGCTGTAATTTTTTTTTCATTGAAGTTTCAGACTTTGAAATTTTTAGAATCCTAAGTTGACATAGTGAAGTACATGTAGAAAATATTTGTATTTTGAATCATTATATTTTATGATACATTTCTTGTGGACGTTAGGGTTTTTGCAAAAGTTATTTTCTAATGATTTTAAGAGCCTTTTATGTGGTTAGTAATCTCATTTAAAAAAAAATAAAGATTTGTTTCCATGGCTCCAATGAAATATCCAAAAATTACTTCAATTAAACCTCTATAAATCTCCTCCATGACTCATGACGAAAATGAGGAGATAGAAAATAAGGAACTGATGGAAAGTAAACGAGGAGATGCAAATAAGGAACTGATGGAAAGTAAAATGAATGAAAATAAGGAACATATGAAAAGAACAATGGGAAAACAGTTGGAACAAATGGAACATAATATTATGGAAGCCTTAAATGGTAGGTTTCCTAAAATTGATAAGATGTACGAAGGGACTCATGAAAATAAAGGTGGTATTCAGGTTGAACAAATTTCCAATAATAAGAATTTTCCATGGGGATTTAACTCCAATAATGGAGTTACTTATGGATGGTCTCCAAAAGGAGTGAACCTTCCCAAGGTTGAATTAAGGAAGTGTGATGGAACATAGGTATTTACCCGGGTGAACCAAATAGAGAAATATTTTGAACTGCATAATATTATGGATGATAAGCAAACGATTCACATTGCAACTTTGAACATTGAGATAAAACCATGTCAATGGTATCAATGGGTATTTGAAAGGAATACCCCTTCTTATCATTATAATTGGGGTTTATTTACAAGAGACTTAGAAGCACAATATGGGAAAGTTTGGGAACATGACTACTTCAGTCAATTGACAAGAATCAAACACTTAGGTGATATGGAAGATTGTAATTTATAATTTTAGTTATTGTACACAAGGGTGTATGACATAAGTGATGAAAATTTGTTGGAATATTACATAGGTGGATTAAAAGAAGACATTAAACATGAGATTTTCCTAAAACATCCTAAAAATATTATGGAAGCTATGCAATTTGCTCGTCATATTCAATCCAAGGATAAGGATACACACAAGTCTACCATTGGAGGAAACATACATAATAGAGATCATTTTGGGGTTAATAATACAATCATACCTCAACCAAGAAGGTTTCCACCTCAACAAATGGATGAAAGAAGAGAAAATGGACGATGTTTCAATGGAGAAAACAAGTACAATAAGAGGCATAAGTGTGGTGAGAAGAAATTATTCTACATAGACTATGAAGTGGAAGAAGAATAAGAATTGGAACTATCACAAGATCTATATCTAGAAGATAATGCTCTAATGATATATTGTCATGTATTCGCTGGCATCAATACTCCACAAACCCTCAAGATACAGGGATACATAAAAAATAAAAAGGTAATAATGTTGATTGATTCTGGTAGTACCCATAACTTCATCAATTAAAAATTAACAAAAGATATCATTTGCTTTATATTTCCAACACCAGAGTTTTAGGTAATGATTGTAGATGGAGGTACCATAAATTTTTATGGGAAGTGCCATAGTATTAAGCTCAATACATGTGAGTATTTTTTGGATAGTCCCATGATTTCCATCCAAATGGGTGGCGTCGATGTTGTATTAGGGGTCCAATGGTTACAATCATTGGGAACAATGGCCCTTAATTTTCAATACCTTTCTATAATATTTTCCTCAAAAGGAAAGTAAATTGAGATTAAAGGTATCCAAAGGAAACCTTGTAAGATGATAAACTCTAATAGCTTGAAAAAATTACTCAAAAAGGTACACCATGGTGTAATTGCACAATTGTACTCACTAGATGTTCAAACATCTATATCCTCTACTCCAGTGGATCTCCAAATAGTCATAAACAACCATTCCAAGGTATTTTGGGAGATGCCTAAGGGCCTTCCACCTGCTTGAGATCATGACCATGCTATTTATTTGCAACTAGGAAGTGTACCAACTAAAATTAGAACTTATAGGTATCCATATGCATAGAAGAGTGAGAATGAGTGTATGATCCAAGAAATGTTAGAGGTGACCATCATTCAACCTAGCCAAATTTGTTTCACTTCACTAATAGTGATGGTTACAAAGAAGGATGGTTCATGGCATACATTTCTAGATTATATATAGCTCAAAAAAATGACCATCAAAGATAATTTTCCTAAATGAATTATTAGATTAATTTCATGGGGAAATTTTCTCTACTAAGTTGGATCTTCATTCTAGATATCATCCAATCAAAATGAGGCAGGAAGGCATTCCCAAAACAACCTTTAGAAAAATTGAAGGTCATTATGAGTTTTTGGTTATTCCATTTGGACTTACCAATTCACCTTCAACATTTCAAATCTTGATGAATTATGTTTTCAAATCCTTCTTTATAAAACTTTTGTTAGTATTTTTTTATGACATACTAATCTACAACAAATCTTGGGAAGATAATATACAACATGTTGACAAATTATTACAACTTTTGAAAGAGCAATAAATTTATACAAATCCTTCCAAGTGTGCCTTTGGGGTTCAAGAAGTGGAATATTTGGGTCATATTGTATCTCATGAAGGTGTAAAAGTGGACCATAACAAAATTAAGACTATGAGGAAATGGTTAATTCCCAAAACCTTGAAGAAACTTAGAGGATTCTTAGGATTGATAGGATATTACTACAAGTTTTCCAAGAACTATGGTCATATAGTGGCACCTCTAACAACATTATTAAAGAAGGAAGCATTTTCTTGGACTCAAGAAGCAACCAAATGTTTTGAAAAACTTAAGGAGACTATGTGTACAACTCGTTTCCTAGCCACACCTGACTTTACAAAAAACATTTATTGTGGAGTGTGATACCTCGGGCCATGGAATTGGTGCAATTTTAATGCAATTAGGAAGTCCCCTTTCCTTTGAAAGCATCCAAATTAAAGGAAAAAACTTAAACCCATTTATGAAAAAGAGATGTTGGCCATACTACATTTAATTAAGAAATGGATCCCTTACCTAGTAGGAAGAAACTTCAAAGTAAAAATAGATCACGATAGTTTGAAGTACTTCTTGGAGAAATTATTATCTTGAGAAGAGAAACAAAATTTGTTTACAAAGATTCTAGGTTATGAATTTGAAATTATCTACAAGAAAGGAAAACATAATATTGTGGCATATGCACTTTCAAGGAAAGAAGAAGAAACAGAGGGTTCACTATGTGTTGTTTCTACTATGCAATCTGATTGGGTGGAAGAAGCAATGATATAATAGAAGCAAGATCAAGAAATATGAAATATCAATCAACAACTACAAGAGGACCTCATCACATTAGATAAATTTATGTGGAAGATTGATTTGTTGTGGTATCATGATCACCTATATTTATGTAATAATTCCCAACTCAAATGAAAGTTCCTTCTGGAATTACACACTTCTCCTATTGGAGGACATTCACGGTTCTTGAAAACTTACTATATGATCAAGAATAATTTTTCTAGGAAGGTCTTTAAAATTAATGTTCAAAAGTTTATGTATGAATGTGTGGTCTGCCAACAGAATAAGGGAGAGACAATCAAGATTCTAGGTGTCCTACAACCATTATCTATACTAAGTCAATGTTATGAATAAGTTTCAATGGATTTTATTACAAGTTTACCCAAATCTAAAGGAAATACTGTCATCATGGTAGTAGTGGATTGAATAACAAGGTATGCCCATTTTTTCTTTCTCATCCTTTTAAAGAAAGTACAATACCCACATCATTTATGGAAATATTCCAAAAGCTACATAGAGTCCCCAAGATTATTGTAAGTGACAAAGATCTATTTTTCACTAGAAATTTTTGGAATGAATTGTTTTCTTGTGTGGGTAGTCAATTGGCTCATAACTCATCTTATYGTCCTCAATCTGATGGGAAAACTAATATTGTGAATAAATATCTAAAAGGATATCTTTGTTTCTTTACATATGATAAACAAACACAATGGGTCAAGTGGTTTCCCTTGGCAGAATGGTGGTACAACACATCCTTCCATAATTCATCAAAAATGTCCCCATTTCTAGCATTTTATAGATATCAATCTCCATCCATTACATTTCCCTTGAAAGGGAATACACAAAGTTAAAGCAGTGGAAGAACACATAGGGCACCAACAAGAGGTTCTCAAACTATTGAAGGATAATTTGGTTATGGCACAAAATAGGATGAAACAAGCAAATCAACATCGCAGTGAATGGGAATTTGAAGTGGGGAATTGGGTATTTTTTAGGCTAAAACCATATAAACAATTATCCCTCAAGAAACAAAAGAAGGAAAATAAATTAGCACCCAAATATTACGGCCCCTATAAGGTGTTGCAAAGGATTGGAAGTATGTCTTACAGATTGAAGTTGTCTCCATATTCACATGTACTTCTAGTCTTCCATGTTTTTTTCTTAAGGAAGGTAATCAGTGACAAAATCCCAGTCCAAACTATTTTTCTAGAGATTAATGAAGAAGGGAAAATCATACTAGAACCATAAAAAATCCTTGAAACAAGGATTAATCAGTTGCGAAATAGAGCAATTACCGAGTACCTCGTCAAATGGAAGAACCTACTAGTGGAAGAGGCATCATGGGAAGATGACTTATTCATGCAGAAACACCCGAAGTTAGTCAAGTGTTGAGGAAAACACTTGTTTTAAGGGGAGGGGCATGTTAATCCATAGAGAAATCCCTATGTTAAGTATAAAACCCCTTATTGAGCCCTAGATATTGAATTATTACAATTCTAGTGTTATATTTATATGTAGGCTATAACCCTTCATTATACCCTTTAATTATAATTGTACCCTTTGTCTCTTATATATATATACCAAGGATACCTAGTCTTAGGATGATCTTATTTCATCCTCTACATTGAATATATTGTAAAAGGACGTTTTCCCCTGAAAGTAGACAATTCTTCATTGAATTTTTATCATTCTGAAGGAGTTGGTTCCTAACACATTTTTTATCTTATGATCCAGACTAGAGAAATATGAAATATACTTTCTTTATCCTCCCCAAGATTCCTTTTGGTATCTAGGATAATGTTGCAAATCCTTTCCTACTTGGGAACTTCATTTTCTACAGATCCTATCCTTGCAATGGAGTTTCATTTGCTACAAATCCTCATATGGTGCAAATCACATCTACATTTGTTGTAGACCTGTTGTGCAATTATTCACTAGTCACATCAAATGTCTACCACCACTCTTTCCACATTGTTATTGTTGATTGATTAATTGGGTTATCAACACAATCTAGGTAAGTATGAAGGTACATGACACTCCACTTGTACTTACGATTTCATTAATTTTCCATAATCCTCATTTACTATGTTAGCCATCCAAGAGTAGTTTGTTTTTAAATCAACAA
>JASDQU010101324.1:689007-732571 GCA_032191745.1 Picea mariana | reverse complement strand
TGAGAAATACACAATCACAAGAGACACAACATTTATCCTGGGAAACCCTCTAGGGGAAGAAAACCCAGCAAAACGTCCTTAATATAGATAGCCAATACAATGCCAAGACATCTCTTAAACTAATGTAGAAGATCCTCTCCCAAGTATGCACCACTCTCTCTCCTTCTTTTCTAACTGCAGATCCAAAACTTGTCTCACGAAATGAGCAAGTGAGTTGTATGTCTAAGTGAGGCGCTAGCCTCCTTATTTATAATATTAGACTGGCACATGTGACATGTCTATTCACTGGTAGGGCTGACTTCTCCAACTGGGTGGTTACAACCACTTTTAATATATTCTGGGGCCTCTTTAATATCTTTTGGGGCCGACTTCTTATTTTGCCTATTATAATTATCATTTGACCAATCTGCAAAAGGGGATTTGGTCCTATTACAATAGCCGACATGATCAATCCACAATGGGGATTGATCCAATGAATAATATATCAAATAATAATAACCATACTCTTTGCAGTTACATTATTTGAACACTTGTTCCCTCCACTCGATCATTTTGACTGAGGAAAACCTGCCGAGTAACATCAAAAGAGGATTAGAATCATAAAAAATCAATTCTTGGAAGTTTTTCTAACTAATCTTATCTTTTCAAAAATTGAGTTGTGGTTGTTGTAGGGATTTGATTTCGTGCAGAGCGATTTCATCACACCCTGTCCTTGAGTCCCCTACGACGATTTGAGATCGTCACAGTTCATGATACTGTGGGTCTGCGATGATCTCAAAGCGCGGGTACCCCCAAAAAATTGACCCAAACTCAAGAATAAACCAATAAAATTAAAATTTTAAACCATGAAAAGATAAAGAGGTGGGAGATTACCTTCTTGATAGAAGCGGTTTGCGAAATGATCCACCAGGTGCTCCATAATCGACATTTGAAATTTGGGAGAAAAAGAGGGTTTTGGGCACTATTTGGGTGAAATTGCAAAATGAAATGGTAAATGGGTTGTTTTGACCTATTTTATTATTTTTTTACCATATTTTATTGCAAAATTAAATTATTTTTCATATTTTACGCATTCCCTAAAGTCTAACCAACTTTGCAAAGTGTTTTCTATTACATATTGAACAATCTAAGAATGAGACGTTTGACAGGGGTCCACCATTTTTTATTGTTTTTTTTGTGTTTTTCGTATGTACAAATGCTTTTAGGGTTTTTAGGAAAAACTCTGAGCACAATATTAATTCTTTCTCACGCTTGTGAAACCATGAGAATGCAATCGAGTAATCTTTTGTCATTTTTTCAAAATCGCATTGGTAAATAGTTAGAGGAAAAAAGAAAATTAAGGTATTATAAAGATGTAATCAACCCTAATCTACAAGATCAAAATTATCTATCTGTTTTGCCAAGTGTAAGGAAAAAAATAAGCATTGCTAAGATAAGAACAAATTCTCATGAGCTCCATAGTGAAACTGGTCGTTGGTCAATTCCTAAATCGCCATGGGATGAAAGAGTGTGTCATCTTTGTGACACTAAGAAGGTTGAAGATGAAAATCACTTTCTCTTATATTTTCCAGCCTATACCCATATTAGATCTCATTTTCAAAATATCGATCACACCACCAACCTTCCTAACCTCTTAACTCAACAAAATTATGGTGTTCTTGGAAAGCTTCTCTTAATGCTTTTCGAGCACAGAAACAAAATTCTAAATAATCACAAGTAATCACTTATTGTCTTAAGTTCCGATAGACCAATTAGGTCTTAGTGGACGTTAATCATCATCATCATGAAAAACAAACCCTATGGAGTATCCTTTAAGTTCTTTTCAAGATCCATAAACACAAAAATATATCAGAGCGGCCTTGTTCTTTTCATGCTCGTAAAAGTGTTTGAAGAAAACATATGATGAGTGGTATATTATCTCTTTTTCATTCTCGTCAGATAACTGACGAAAAAGGACATTATAGAGTTATGTTTAAGTGTTTTTCAGACTCTATAAATATGAAAAACCCTTGAGTTTTATTTCTTTGGACTCCTTAAACAAGCATCGAAAGGCCCATATGGGATCGAACCACTCCTTCTTAGGGTTCGTTAAACATACTCTGAGGGAATCGTACAAATAATGAGCTCACATTACGAGCATATGTTATCCTCCTCAATTTTGCGTAAAAATAAAGAAGTACTCACCAGAAATGGTGGGGGGAAATTGAGAAAGAAATGTTTCTCTGTATCTGTGTTAGTGGTAGTAAGTATCTCTTGAACATGATACCCCCCTTCATCACTATATCCAGGTTGGGAAATCCATTTGTCTCTCATTTGACCATCCACAAGTTTATATGTTGAGTCCTCTTTGATTCAATGCTTCCAAGACATTGTCATTTCATTCATATGTTCAAGAGAATTCCAACCTAAACTAAACTTCTATCAAGTCGTCCATCTGTAGTTATAAATTTTATACCATGTCAGCCTTCCCTGAGTCAGTTACAAATCATTTCATACTCTGGTCTACTTCAAATCTGTTACATATTTCATTTCATTGATGGGGGATACATTAAGGCCCTCCTATAAATATTATTTTCCTGTCGACTTCAACTCATTATCTAGGAACATGAATTAGAAATCACATTAATACCTTGGAGCTTGCATGCCTCAATGGAAGGACTCTTCGCTTCCAATAGTGGGTTCACATCATTGGCCCCTAATTGGAAGATTCCATTGAGTGTTTGACTTCAACTAATTTATTCACATTCGTTGGATTGTACTAGAGTACCTTGGGAGTTATTGACATCAATGGTTATTTCCCTCGCACTTGTTAATGGTTTTCATTAATGACCGGTAATCAATTGGTTTCTACCATGTTTGATTTCAACACCTATAATCACATGGCTAGATTTGTACCTAGGGACGATGGAAATGAAGACCATGGATCTCATCATATCGTTCCAAGTTGTGACAAAGTATTCATAAGTTTGTACTGACACATAGATCCACTGAGTATGTCTCGTGGCTATGTCCGAATTTGAATTATTTTAGAGTATAGATCCACAATGTATTTTTTGTGGCTATGTTGAATCATGATGACATGGATCCACAGTGTATGTTTAGTGGCCATGACTCACTTGAAACTTATGATTAGAGTCACTTGTATTCTCAGTATGGAAATTCCTACCTCAGAAGATGGTATATTATTATGAAGATGCTTGATTGTTTGCAGGTTTCCGATCAATGTGTTCCTTGTTTTCGACACACATTCTAGAAAGTATTTCAGTTGTCACAAGTTACAGCTTCATACTTTTGGGGGCATTATGTTACACATTATTTTGGTCACCCCAGTGATCAAATGACAACATGTTATTAACTCACTTCCATGTTCCCTGCAAATATTAAAAGAGACTTTCTCCAAGAGAAAAGTGGTTTGCTTTTCCTCCCTCAAAAACTATGACAAAGAAGATCGTCGCACTCTACTATGGGTTTGGGGTGTGACGATGCTTGATCATCACACGCTACACAAAATATATAATGTGGCCTCGTCGCAGGATTCCTATGCATAGGGTGCGACGATGCTTAAGCAAGGGAAAATTCCAAATTCACAAATGTTCTAGAAGGGAATCTTATAGAAGATGAGGTGGCCTCTGATCAGTTTGGATATTAATCGCTTCTCTAATTTAGTGGGATCATCCTAATCTCATCATCCATCCCTATTTCACCCTATATAAAGAGGTATCTCTCATGGAATAGGATAAGGTTGAAAAGGTTAAGGTTTTCATATGCATGAAGAGTTCTGCTATAGATTACACTTGAGATAAATTTGCTTTATCTCTCTAAGTCAGATTGTGTATCTTATTCATTAAAGGAATTGGAGAAGAGGTGTGTGTGTTGGAGAAAAGAGCCATTGAAATGGATCTTGAAACATCAAGGCATGGGTTGTATTCTCCAATTTCCATTTTAATATAATGCAACAATACATTTCTTCTCTATAAAGGTGTCTTGGCATTTATTTTATAACTCCTTGATCTTATACATAGAATTCATTGTAATATATATATCTTTGTTATCTCTCTCTTTGTTGGTTTGTGCTTCTTAAACAAGTTCACCATCTCGAAAATCCAAAGATGGAGCGACAAGGACGACACTAGTAGGGATCAAACTTCATTTAAAAGGTATGTCACTTGTCCCTCTCTGAACTAGTTTATATGACAATGAAGTCTAAGGTGAATTTTGTATTCTGTCTTGTTTTGTTCTAGCTTCCTGTGGATGTTAGGGAGATTAGTTTTTTTCCGCACTTACCGATTTGTTCGATAACAGTCGCAGATGAAACATCGATGATATAGCATATACATCGAAAGACCAACGTTACCTTATGTCAGTCGTCAGACATGCTTGGTGTCACTGTCGTGGCATGAATGTCATAGATGAAACATCGTTGATATAGTGTATACGTTGGAAGACCAATGTTACCTTTCGTCGGCAGTTTGGCATGCCTAGCATCATTGTTATGTGATCAACATTGCAGGTGAGACATCGTTGATATAGCATACACGTCGAAAGACCGACGGTCTACAGTATTGTGGGTAAGACATTCCAGTGTCATTGTAGACATCCATAGGGGGTTTGGACTGTGAATTCTGAGACGACACATGTCCACATGAAATTTCACAACATAGATGATATCTGTGTTGTCATAAAATCGACGTTATGTGAAACAACATTTGAGGGGGTCCAATGTTTGTCGATATCCTAACGATATAAATTTGAAATTTCTATTAACACTCTATCAAAATTTGACCCAAATGTAATAGTAGTGTCATTTTGTTCACCTTTTGAAAATATTGTGAAGAGGCTGAATGTTGTATTATTATATATTACCTTGTGACACTGTTGAGGTGGGATAATAGTTAGAAATAGCTCTGGTATCCTGTAGAGATGACCCCCTAGAGTAACAATGACACTATGGGGTCGAGACTCATAAATAGCATGGCTCTTCAATGTATATGGCTTCCCCAAAAGAACATCATAGAAATCCAATAAGGAAACATCACATAACCTCATCCTTGGGGTTGATGTCGTATGACAAGTGGCACTGCTAGCTGACACAAATATATCATCCCTGACGAAGCCACCTAATGTTGTATAGTTGTGTGTGTGGTGTTGTTGACAATGAAAATTGTTTGATGACCTCTATTGAGATGAGGTTCTTTTGCTTATGTTATCAGCAGTAAAATGAAGTGGGGTCCCCTTCATCCATATCTATGAATGAAAACTTTTCTCCCCCTCTTCAGAACCTGTTGGTTCTTATGGTTGAATTTTTATGGTTGTGACAGTGGTAGTTTTGTTTGTGTGGATGAACTATATTCTCCCATTATTATCTCAATCAGATTATGAATCAAGGCTCGACTCATTTTCTTTGATATTGGCCACCAATGATTGTTTTTATCGACATTCATCAGTGTTGTGTCAGGGGATTTTGTGGAAATCAAACCACTTTCCAGTGTCCTTCTTCGTCTTTATGTTAACCTTATTTTCATGTGGTTTGGATTGGTTTTCTGGAGGTTGGTTGTTAGGGTCATATTTACCCTACTTTGGTTGTTGCGCATTTGTAGACACGAACTCCTATTTGTTATGGTGCCTAAATTTCTACTTGAATTTGAAATCATATCGATAGGAAGCTCCCAGTGATTAGATGTCCATAAAATCCATTTTGGTTTGGATGTAACTATGTAGAGCACCATGGTATTTCATAACCATATGTCTCTCAGAGTCTTTGATACCTAGCTTGGTGTTGCAATGTATGGAAATTGTGTGTGAACTCGAGCACTGTTTGGCCCCTCTCTTTCCATAGTGTGGTCCATCTCATGTACTGGATCATAGTTACCAACAAGGTAATATTGTTCTTTGACTGCATCCACAAAAAAATCCCAAGTGGGCTCGACCCCATATATTCCAGAGTCCTCTGTGGAAATTTTTTCTAATTAAGTTTCCCACCAATGTTTGACATGGGGGAGATGCTTAAGGAGTGTGAAGGTGATCTTTTCCCTATCGAAAAAATTATGAACAAAGAAATAACCTTCTAGCAAATTTAACCATTTTTCTAGGGAATCCACATCTATCTGACCTTCAAATGCGAGAATATCAAAATTAACTTGTACCTTGAAAGGAGAGGTGCCTCGAAATTTTCCTTCTAATTAATATGCGCATGATGTTATCGAAAGGCATTGAATGATGTGGGAAAAATTCTCCATGATTTTGTCCCTCTGTGGCATGAGAGCTTGCTCAAGAAACAAATTAATAGAATCTTCTGCTCTGCCATTTTTGTTTTCTTCCTCCATGGAGGGTTTCTTGGGAATCTGAAAGAGATTTTCCTCAACAGATACAATCTTGAGACCCAACTTTCTATACTCAGGCCTTGTCAAGGACATGCACTGAAAAACGATCAAGAGAAGCCTTCTCTAATACCACTGATCCAAATTATTTTTGGCACGGAATGAGAGAGGAGATATAATAAAGAAATATAGAGAGATATTGCAAGAGATCCAATAATATAACAAATATATATCATATGTATATTAAAATAGGCACATATATACAGTGATACACATTTTCAATTAATGAGTGAAATGTACAGAACTGTAAAATTACAAAGTGAAAGATTAGCTAGAATGGTGGAAGATTATCTCTGAGAAGAGATTTGATGGCTACTCTCATTAAAAAAAAGATGATTGTTACAATGAGGCTCCAAAGGAATTTTTAACATAAATAAAATCCAAAAACCTAACCCTGGAAGATGAAAATCTAGCAGGTTTGTGGACCTCGTTTTGGGTAGTTTGGTGTATCAACTTCTTGGGGGTGTAACTTTGGAATACAATATTTGTTTTGGGAGCACGATAGATTGTTGGAAAGGTATTGAAGAGGATATTAATTTAAAATTATAAATAATGCCTTTGGTAATCACTAAGGTTCCCAATCATTAAAACATGTCTTTTAGGCCCCAGAAGTTTAGGACCTAAAAAACTGTTAAAAATAGTAAATTTCCAAATAATTGTTTTGAGGCAGTTGGAATAGGTGGGTTGCTATCGATATCCACTTGGAGAAATTATTGAGATCATGGGGTTTGAGTAAAATCATCTTGGGGAAGAGTGCAACTCAAAAAATAAAGAGAAAGAGAGGAAATTCATATAGGGAGGAAACTAGAATTACTCATTGATGTTTTTGGAGAGAGAGAGTAGTTTTTACATGGATTTTTTTGGCCAGCAAAGGATTTTTGAGTATCGAATATTGAAGGAAATTGTTGTGGGAATATTTGATAGTTGTTTGGAGTTGTAAATTTGTGGAGAAAGAGGTGTGTATGGGAGTAACATGTTGTTCGAAATTCTCTAAGGAAGCCTGTTTTTTTGTTGAGGGAATTTGTGTTGCATGTATGGAGTTATTGAAGTCCCAACAAGTAGAATTCCTTTCCAACCTGTGTTGGAATCCATAGAGGGGAGTGGAAAGGCTTGAGAAAATGTGAGTTGTGAAGGGGGGTGGGTTCTATCCCTTGGGTTTTGCTGGTTGAGGAGAGGAACGTTGGTGGACTAGAATTAATTGTGAGTTTGATTGTTGAGAGAGGGACATTATCCAGCCTTAGGGACCACCATCTCTTGTGGATTCATAGACTTCGATTGGGGGTGACATGTTGTTGATAAATGGAACATCATGTCTATGGTTGGGATGAGTGTTCATCCTCTACATCGGGTTGCACATTTTCATAATATAAGTGTCCTGATCTGTTGTGTTGATTTGTATTAAATGTTTATATATTTGTTGTGCATTTTACTCTAATTTATATTTGGTTATTGTTTCTTACTGTGAGAAGAAATATGCATTCAAATATGTATTCATGTGGTTAAATGTGTGATCTGAAATCAATGCTTAGTAATTTACACCTTGACTTCTATTTTAACAAGATCTTTTCTGACAATGCATGTGAATTATATCAGTGGTAAAAAAACTTTAAGAATGAAGAGAACTTGTAGAAAAAACAAAGAAATAAACCATAAACAAATTGATCACCAAAAATTGATAACAAAGTTTGGAAAATCTGCCTATGTCTCCAGGCTTTTAGCTGTTGTGTGGGAGGCTTCTTTATTATTCCTCAATGCTAAAAAATATTCTTCGAAATTGCATCACTCAGTTCTCTGATTGACTCAGTTGTACTCTTATCTATCTTAGGAACCTAATGCAATCGACGAAACTCAAAAGGGTGGAGTAGAACTCCCAAAATAAGCCTCACAAGCTCAACTACTCTTTTGGCTTCGTTGCCTAAGATGACTTTAGCCTTCACAAATTATCCTTGAATTTGCTACCAAAATGCCTTCTGATATATTTTTGAAGACCTCCTTAAATAGACTTAAACAAGCCTCACTAAGATCCCCTCTCAACTGGGCTTAAACAAGACACTTACACAATGAGGATAGGCCAACAAGCCTTTCATTGGAAAACTCCCTCTCCTCACTCTTTCTTCAAGAGTCACTTGTGATTTGCTTCAAAACTACATAATGCTTGGTTTGTATAGTATTGGGGTTGGGGTTCACATCCCAACTTCCTCCCAAGATCTGGCCTCAAAAAGGGCTCCAGATCCTCATATTTTGGCAAAAATCCACCAAAATCAACATAAAAAACCATAAAAATCCAATACTATAGTTAAAAAACCCATTTTGGAAAAAAATATGCAGGTGCCCCTATTCTCCAGTGCCCTGGTCATATGGAACCCATGTGGCCAGCGCCTAGGATAAACAGCTAGGCCCGCGCCCAAGGTTCTCGGCCCTATTCATGTGGAAGGTGTTGATAACTATGCCTTGGTTAGCAGTTAGCCCCTGCCAACCGAGGCTTATCCCCAAAACTCCGTGCCATATAACTTTAAATATTTTAAAGGCCACATACTTTAACAAGTAATACATGTGCCCAGATGGTTAGCATGTAGAGGTTGAGTCATTTCCAAGCCCAAAGGTCAGGGTTTTGAATCTATTGAAGGTGGAAACAAAATTTTACCCGACCCTTATTGTAGTAACCCAGGGTGCCACGTGGTGCCCTGTGATTGGGCCATGTGTCACACTCTGACTGGATCATACAACCTAGTCAGCCGCAAATTCATCAATCCAGTTAGAAAAACATCAGCCACACGTCACCTTGTCGTACTACCACCTCAACTGCTTCGTTAGCTTCCGTACTACCATGTGTTGAGCTTCCACTGGTTCCACATCATCATACGCATTGCCATGTCATCTTTCATACAGTTCCATGTGTCAAATTTTCATTGGTCCAACTCGACCCTGAAAATGCGAAATTCACCTACCACATGGAACGTCCTGGTACTGTCACAAGTCAAACTGATGTCAGCATGACATATTACTGACGTCATTTTCCACATCAGTTGTACGACCTTTGACTTTTTTCTTATTTGACCTAAACTCCAGATCGTGATAAATTTCACATACGGAGTCCATTTTCAAAAAAGAATATACTATCAAAATTGGCATGACAAGCACTATGCAATGGCATTGGTTTAGTTTAAATCCAAGAACTTCAAATTTTTGGCCTTTTTGGATCCATTTGGATCAATGTGACTAGATGTTGTATTGTTGTTGTTTTGCACAGTAAGAATAATTATATTTACATTTTTATTAGTATGAACAATTTAATGAACTTGAATGTCATGTTGTATGTTATTTTCCACATTTATATTTAATATCAGAAATTTTATTGGGTTGTTTTAGAAGTGACGTGACCCAGTTGGGGGATAGGTATGTTACAGAGCGGTATCAGAGCTTAGGTTCAATACTGGACCAGTATGGGACAAGAAATTCATTTTTGCAGACTTTGTTCTAAGTGAATTTAGGGGAAAATGGTGGAGAACCCGAGTCGAATCCCTAATTTCATGGAAAAAATCAATATTTAGTTTCCTCATAAATGTTTGATATTTTTAATGGAATCAATTGACCAGATTGCATAGTCATATTTGACTTTTGAGGTTGAATTTTTTGTTCCAATGGTGGTCGAAGGAAACTGGGTGAGTTGATAAAGAAATGGAAGAGATCAATGATTGGGATTCATTTTAATAAATTTAGAAACTTCTAATGTTTTTGGAGTTTGGTAAGGTTTCCAGATTGATGGTTGAGATTGAATTTTGATGATTGGGAAAATGAGCTAGATAGAAATTATGGATTCATTTTCGATCGTTGGGAGGTTGGAAAAAATGAATTTCCAGTATTATTATGAATGAAAGATCGATTACCCAGATTCGTGGGGGAATTGAGCCAAAAATTTCTAAGTGTTGGAGTTCACAAAAAGAAATCACCGATGGTCGATGGTTAGATTGGAGAAACAAGAAAAATGTTTGGTTCGGTCAATGTAAATATCTAATATTTGCTGGTAAATTATTGGGGATCATTATAATCGACGAGAAGTTTCATGCATCCGAGGGAAATATTCTATCGTTGATGGTCGATGATCGGGCATCAATAGATTTAACGAGGTGTTTTATTTTCATCCAAGAGAAATGACCAATCATCGATAAAAGAAAAGGGGATGGTGACATGTCATGCCATGTCAGCATCCACATGTCATGCCACATCAACCAAGTTGATGCCTCAGGATGACATGTCATGCCAAGTCAACATCTATGTGTCATGCAACGTCAACATAGTTGCCACGTCGAACAAAATATGATCGACGATCGATGGTCGAGGTTTGATGAAATTATAACTAATTTGTTCATCAAAGTAATTTTTATATGTCCAATGGAAAATCATTGGGTGTCGAGGAGATTAACTGGAAACATTTGGTTTGTGAAGAGAAACAATTGATGTCCAACGATTGAGCGTTAAGGAGATTGTGGGAAAGTTTGGTTTATAATAAGAAATATTTGGTCATCGATCATTAATGGAGAGCGGATCAATGGTCCATAGTTCTTCTGATTTTGAGATCGACGGATCAGATTTAAAGGTTGTTATAGTATTTAAATAGTCAACTTTCTATGAATTTTTTGAGTTTTTGAAGGTCATGAACTTGTGGTGCGATTTTGAGGCCCTAAATGACTTTTTTAGAAAATAAAAACCTATAAGAACAAACTGTATCAAATGGTACACTCTGTCTATGCCAATAACATGAAAGAAGTAAGAGATTTCTATCCAATTATTTATTACAGGTGCAAAACAAAGCTCCTATGAGAAATTTAGAGCTGAAACAATTAAGGTGAAATTTTGACACCATTTTACTTCCAAAAAGAATAACTCCTTGCTCATAAGTTCTTTTGAGGCACATGAGAAATTTATGTAAATATTATGAACCATAGAAGATATCCATGGAGCCATACTTAGGATCTGGGTATGTAAATGTGAAAGAAGAGAAATAAGACACGTGTAGCATACAAGGATAAATTGGGGAAAATAGTCAAAACTTCTTCAACCATAACATTAATCTAGGAGCTCATATTTGAACAAAGAAATAGTCATTGGAAAGGTATTGAGGGGGATAAGACACATATATACCCATAATTTTTATCTGGGCACTAAAATTTCGTAGGAAGTAATAAAGAGACTTTTGTAACAGTAAATGAGTGAAAAATCACAACTTGTGAATGTTGTAAATTTTTGCTCAGAAATCAGAACGAGGCATGAGTACAACCATTAGAGATATGTTTCAGAGAATAATTCATTTGGGGAATCATATTTTGACTTGGTTCATTGTTTTATTCATAAATTGATATGAGTAATACCATGTAATATATTTAATAAATATTTTGCAATATGTTTAATTCTAAGAAAAGGTCCTACATCCATGAAGAAGAGATCAAAGTTTAGTTCTTATATGAGAACTAGAGAAATGGAGGATATGCAAGGGTCCTACATCCATGAAGAAGAGATAAAAGTTTTTCATGCCAACATGGGTAATGTTGAGACAGATTCTAATGGAAGAAGATATGGGAAGGAACCTATAACTATGAGAATCCTACAAAGAGAAGTGCAAAGTTATAGGGTCGATAATGAAAGGACTATGAAAGATCAGGAAGAGATTCTACAAAGCATTAATATGCTAAAAAATAAAGTCAACAAATATTTGAGCACAAAGGAAGAATATGGTGCTAGGAAAGTAGAAGCATTTGGGTCTCATTATCATAGAGGATCTAAATGGTCAATGATTAGTAGGAATCAACATCATCATTCCCCGTGGCACTCAACCCGAGGAGCATATGCACGTTCAAGTTCAACAAGGTGCCCAAGTGTGTCTCATGTTATACATTAGAGGAGGATACATGGATAGAATATATTTCAAGGGGATTTGAGGAAGATCAAGCCATTGTCGTTTGATGGAGAGAACAAGAAAGGAGAAGATGCAGAATCATGGTTGTTGTGAATGAGGAAATATTTTTATTTGCATGATTACTCATCAAATGTAGAAGCTAGAATTTCAGCCTAGCATCTTCAAAGAAAGGAATCTATGTGGTGGGACTGGCTGAAGTAGGTTAAGCACCTACATGAGAAGAGAATTTCTTGGAAGCAGTTCAAGAAATATTTTTAGAAGAAGTACTTATCAAAGAAATATTATAACAATAATATGCAAGAGTTCTTTAAACTCAAACTTAGGAACATGACCATGAATGAATATGAAAGAAAACTATTGTAACTATTAGGTATGTGAGCTTCATTTGGGGCGAGAAATTCATAATTCATAGGTTCTTGAGTGGACTTCCATCCTTCGACAAGGATACAATTTAGTTTGATGATCCCAAGAATTTAGAAGAGGCCATAAGAAAGGCTTAGTATTTTTATGAGCATAACATAGGAAGGCCATATTTTGAAAATTCCTAGGATGATAGGAAGAAAGGAAATATGGATCAAATGAAGAAAGGGTTCAAGCCACCTTTCATAAGGAATAGTTCTCAAGCACATAAACAAGGGAATCCATCTCAAAGTGATTATAAAATGATAGATTCCTTGGTAAAGAGGCCAAGACAACATTCCATAAAGTGTTGGGGATTTGAAGGAGATCACATGTATAAAGATTGACCTCACTAGGGAGATAAAATGAGGACTATGTATAGCTTCAAGAAAGAGGATAAAATAGAGGGTGTGCGAAGAAGCATGCCAAGGATCTATGTAGCCTTGGAAAATAGACAAAAAAAACTATCAATCCCACATGATTGAAGTGGAAATTAATATTGATGATCATCCAATAACTATTTTGATTGATTCTGGAGCTAGTTATAGCTATATATATCCAAATCTAGTTGAAAGATTTAAATTGAAGAAATGTAAGCATTACAATTCTTGGCTAGTTTAACTAGCTACTGGAACCAAGAGAAAAATTGTTGAGCTTGTTAAAGAAATCCCTATAAACATAAATGAAATTAACACTAAGGAAGATTTGAACATCATAGCAATTGGGTCTTATGATTGATTGATTGGTATGGATTCGCTAGAAAATCATCGTGTTATTTTAGATTGTTGTAACAAAGTTTTCACATGTCTTGATGAGGAAGGGAATTCAAGGATAGTGCAAGGTATTCCAAGGCCTATATCTATCATAGATATTTTAGCATTGCAGTTGAAAATAAGTTTTAGAAAATGGTTCTAGATATATGTAGCCCATATGGAAGAGCCTATGAAGGATAAAGAGCCAAGTCTTGAAGATAATCCAATATTGAAAGAGTTTGAATATGTGTTTGAGGATTTTCTAGGATTTCCACAAAATAGGGATATGGATTTCTCTATTGACATAATTCTTGGATCTTCCCCAGTGTCCAAGAATCCCTACAGAATGAACATACCAAAGCTAAAAGAGTTGCAAATGCAGTTAGAATAATTGGTGAAGAAAAGGTACATACTCCCAATTGTTTCTCCTTGGGGTGCCCATGTTCTTTTTCTCAAGAAAAAAGATGGAATGTTTAGGTTGTGTATCGACTTCAAATAGATGAACAAGGTTACATTCCAAAAAAAATATCATTTTCCAAGGATTTATGATCTCTTTGATAAGATGAAAGGAGAAACGATTCCCTAAATTGAATTTAGGTCAGAAAATCATCAAGTGAGAATCAAAGAAGAAGACACTAGCAAAACAACCTTTAGGACAAGGTGTGGACACTATGAATTTGTAGTGGTGCCTTTTGGGTTGACAAATGCACTGACTACATTTATGTGTTTGGTGAATGGGGTGTTCAAATATTTCTTGGACAAGTTTGTCATTTTATTCTTGGACGATATTCTCATATATTCCAAGACAGAGGAGGAGCATGATAAACATTTGAGGATGGTGCTACAAGTGTTGAGGGAGCACCAATTGTATGCCAAGTTGAGAAAATGAAATTTTATCAAAAGAAAATCCATTATTTGGGTCACATTGTTTCATAAAATGGTATAGCATTGGATCTGGAAATGATTGAAGCAATCAAGAGTTGGCCAACACCAACAAACATTTCAAAGGTTAGATCAATTATGTGTCTATCTAGTTACTACAAGAAATTCATTGCAGGATTCTCCAAGATTGCACACCCAATAACATCTTTGCAAATGCAAGGAGTGAAATTTGAGTGGAGTTACAAGTGTGAAGAAAATTTCCAGTGCTTAAAAGATTTGCTAAACAGTGACCCTATTTTAAAAGTTGCATATATGGATGAAGATTTTGTTACGTGAACAAATCCCTACCAGGAAGGGCTCTGTGGAGTCCTTATAAAAAATGGACATGTGATTTTTTATGAGTCCGGAAAATTGAAGGAACATGAAATAATTATCCCACACATGACTTAGAGTTGGAAGCCATAGTACATTCCTTAAACATGTGGAGGAATTACCTTATGGGAAGGAAATTTGAATTGAGGATAGACCATAGTAGTATGAAATATTTGTTTGAACAACCAACATTAAATGTTAGGAAAACCAAATGGTCGAGATTTCTTAGTGAATACAACTTTGACATAAACCACATAAAGGGAAAAGAAAACAAGGTGGTTGATGCATTCAACAAAAGGGTGCATGAAATGCATGATACAACCATTAATATGTACATGATAGATTTAAAATATAGAATTCTAGAAGTTGTAATGACAAACCATGATTATGTGCAAGTTAAAGAAAAGCTACAGCAGGATAATGTACAATATAAATTTAAGGATTGCAAGCTAGAAGAGGATGGAATCCTCTTATTTTGGAACATCTTTTATGTTCTCAATTCTTAGGAATTGAGAAATTTTGTTTTAAAGGAGACGTACAACGTGTCATTCTCTAGACATCCAAGATACCATAAAACTATTATAGTTGTAAGAGGACAATATTTTTGGCATGGTATGAAGAAATATGCCACCGATTATTTGGATAGATGCATGGAATGTCAAAATGTAAAGGTTGATCATAGACATCCAATGGGATTGTTGCAGTCATTTCCCATTCCTGAATGGAAATGGGAAGTTGTTACTATCGATTTCATTACTAAATTTCTGAGGATAGAAAGGAAACATGATTCCATCATGGTAGTGGTGGATAATATTACAAAGATGCACATTTCATTCCTGTAAAAGTAACTCATAAGGAAGCCAGTATTGCAGAAATTTATATGAGGAAAATTGCTAGGGTACATGGTGTGCCTAAGGTAATCATGTCATAATGTGGTCCTAAGTTCACTTCCAATTTTTGGAAGGGGTTTTCTAAAGTATTTGGGACTAATCTAAATTTCAATACAACATATCACCCAGAGTTGGATGGGAAAATAGAAAGGATTAATCAGAGAATTAAATATATGTTGAGAATGTATGTAATGGACAAAAATTATAGGTGAGAGGACTATATCCATTTAGTTTATTTTGCTTACAATAATGGGTATCAAGAATCATTGAATATGATCGTGTTTGAATAATTGCATGGTAGAAAATGAAACACACTAGTAAGTTGGGATAACCTAGCAGATAAAGCCATGATTAGGCCAGAATTGTTAAAGGAAATGGAAGAACATATGGTAAAGATCAGGGAGAATTTAAAAGTTACACAAGATAGGAAGAAGAGATATGTCGATAAAGAATAAGACGTAGAGAATTCAGAGTGGGAGATTATGTGTTTCTAAAAGTTAAAGCCAAGAGAAGCTCATTGAAATTGGGAGGTTTCCAAAAGTTGGCAGTGAGATATTGTGGGCCTTTTGAGATCTTAGAAAAGATAGGGTTAGTTTCATATAGGCTAACATTACTTGCATCCATGAGAATTCATAATGTGTTCCATGTGTCTTTATTAAAAAAAATGTACTTGATCCTAATCAAGTGATTGATTGGAATGTGATCTAGGTGGAACACGAAGGGGATTTCCGGGTGGAACCAATGCACATCTAGGAATGGAAATACAAAGTGCTCAAGAACAAATACATCAACTTGGTAAAGGTTCAATGAACCTTTTATGGTCCCAAAGATGCCACATGGGATCACAAAGAAGCCATGTGGGAAGCATACTCGAAACGTTTTGCAAATTTTGAAGAAAACTAAATGTACATTTGTACATAAGTGAATGAATATCCATTTTGGAAGTTGGAGTTCCTGTTGCCACAACTTTGAGATTCCTGTCCAACCAATGTGGGGCTTGAGGGGAAAAGGGAATTGTTGCTAGAGTCATTAAGTTGTTGAATTATCAAGTATTCTGTTGTAATGTTTATATATATGTCAATGTGTAAAATGTATGGTTATGTGCACTAAGGATAGCGCAGTTTGTAGGGAGGGAGGGGAATGTAATATCCTTGTTTTCAAACCCCAAACTAGCGATGTATATTTTTAATGTAATGTATGGAAAAGAGCCAAGCAATATAATATGTAAATGATGTAAATTGAATATAATGAGTAAAATGTATCGCTAGTTGTCCATGGACATGGACAAATATTTTGTTGATTTTTCAATAAGTTAGGTTAAGCATGAAGTTCATTCCATTTTATCATTTAACCATAACCATAAATGTTGTAGCAACCAAGATCAAAAGAAGCACCATGCACAAGAACACAAGATGTATCCTGGGAAACCCTTCTCAACAAGGGAAGAAAACTCAGCCAAATCCTTTGCTATATTCTTCAAGAGAAATGCCTTCACCACCAAGATAAACCCTAGCACAAAGAGGGTGCTCAAACCCTAGAACTCTGGCACCCAAGAGAGGTGCAGACTTTTCCCAAAGAAGTGTACATGCTAAAATTTCCAAACTCACATGAAAGATATGATTCCACAATGGGGAATCTTCCTTTACTTATATTAGACTTGTCCTATCAATAGACGTGTCTATTGGCTCAACAAGGCCGACCACACTAAGTCACATTATAATAATAATAATAATTATTATAATTAATATTAACCAGATTAATTATCTTTTACATTTATTATTAATCACATTAAGGTGGGGCCGACCTGTACCCTTTACATAACAATTAGGGTTACAGGTAGGTCCGACTCTTGAACAATATAGAGCAAAGGATCTGATACACCCACTAGTGCTCATCCACTAGGGGCACATCCACAAGGATGTTATATCTTTGGTTCACTGCATTACATAGAAGAACTAGATCTTCACACATTTACATGTGCTCATCCATAGGCACGTCCACTCTACAGATCTTCTTTTCTCATTGCCTCACACAAGAGAATCATCTGTAGTCTTCTCGTCAAATCTGCTTCTTAGATGAGGCTAATACATCATCTTCATTTCTTTTCACATGACGATGCACCCAACACTTTGGGATTTCACACGTTCACCTTGTGCTCAGCCACATGCACGTCTAACTCAACAGATCGCCTTTCCCACTGGATAATCATCTAGAGTTCTTATCAATTCTCTGAATGGAGGAGGTCATATCTGTGTTCCTAGATTTGTGTTAGGAAGGAACCATGTACCCTTCTTAGTGGATTTCTCTCAAGTTTGTAAGTTGAGAGAAAGACTCACATAGTTGAAATGATCCACATCTCACAGGTTTTTAGGCTAGAGAATGTCTCACATTGATACATTCATCAACACTCCCTCTCAACTAGGGAGGCATTCTTCATCATGCCAAGTCTCACACGGATGTACTTTGAATTTTTTTTTGGCTGGAGTCATCAATACTTCCTTTCAACTAGGAAGGCATTTTTCACCAAGTTAGTCTGGTGAATATGTCTATAATCTGCTCATGTGTAGGAAGGTATTGCATGTGTATGATTTTCCTCTACATCATATCTCTAATATAAGGATATTTCATCTCATCTTGTTTTGATCCATTAGGAAACATTGGGTTCTCAAGAAGCTTTACACACGACTCTTGGTTATCATCATAGGATCCATATCATGGTCAAGTAAATATGTTAGAAGCTTGTGAAGCCACATTGCTTCACACACTCATTGTTATATACTTTGCCTTTGTGGTACTCAAGGCCATAGAGTTTTGTTTCCTATTGCATTAGGAAACCATGGAAAACTTTTTGGTATAACATAAATCGGATGTGCTCTTCCAGTCCACTGTACTTTCTTCTCAATCTGAATTGGCATATCCTACAAACTCAAGTTCACACTGGAGGCATATCTCAGTCCATATCCAATTGTGACTCATATATATCTCAATGCATTTTTTAGTGCTATCCAGTGAGTCTGTCTCGGTTGACTCATGAATTGAATAAGTACATTTATTGCATAACATGAATCAAGTCTGGTGTTAACCAGATACATTAGTGATCCAATCAGTTGTGGATCCGTTTCGTCTGAATCATCATCAATCTTCTTCTTTTAAATCCATCACGGTGGTTTTTGCATTCTACCATACTTGAACTTCTTTAATATTTTCACTATATATTTTCCTTAACTTAGAAAAAATCTAATTGGTCCTATTTCATACTTCTTGTCCCAAGAAGTAGTTCATGATACATAGATTCTTCATCTCGAATTCAAAATTCAAGGGTTACTTGTATCCAACAACAAGGATTTCTGAATAATTCATCAAAATCAGGATCTCGTCATCAACATTGTAATAGGTTTGGATCAACAACACTCTGGCTGAAATCCAAAATCATCAAGAATTTATCTATTTGATATAGTTTATACCTCATGGATGGTAGTACGGATGGAATTGTATCAGGTTTACTAGATCAAGTGTCTCATCATAGAAAACTCCCTCTGTTTGTGCGAAACCTCTGACTGTAGATATCATTTTGTATTTCCCGACACTTCCATCAACTGAATGCTTGATCTTATAGATCCACTTGGAAGTTACCATAGACTTCCCTTCTAGTCCCTGAATAATATCTTATGCATCATTCTTTAATATATATTGGTATTCTTCTAATATGGCTTCTTTTTATACATGTTCTCCTATTGCTTCTCTAAGACAAGGAAGCTCAGCATCAATAAAATGGCTCATGGTTGAGATAGCTCAAAAATCTCTTTTGCTTTCTCGAGATGTGCCTTGAGAGGCTTGTATGTTTTTCTTCCTCTTTGCAAAGTGAGTCTAGGTAGGCCTTTTACGCCCTACTGCAATATATCTGAATATATCAACTGGAACAACTGGATCAACTTGGAATAAGGTATGTCTCCCTCTGAATTGTTGAAGGGGGAGAAGGTATTTGTCTTATTGTCAATCTCCATTTGAGATTCTCTAGATATTTGAAAGGCTATCTCTTCTTCAAGGACAAGGTTTCTTCTTGTTCTTGTATAATGAACAAATTAAATATGGTTTGGACTCCCGTACTAGGGATAATGGTCCAAGTCTTTGAGAGCTCCCGTACTAGGAATAATATCCTTCATTTATTTGAAAAAATGTAATCAACTATAAAAATAGAGATCAATTAATTTACCTAGTTTGTAGTCATGTATTTTTAGAGGAAGTAATTCTCCTCTCTCTTCTCTTCACTCTTTTGAGGTGGATCTGGATCAATGTCAGCAGTGGAAGCATATTGTCTTCCCTTCTTCCTGGTTGGATAGTTTCTTGCATAGTGTCCATACTTGTCACATCTGAAGCACTCAGTTTCTGAAACATCTCTTCTTTGATAACTTGGATTGGATGAAGACTTTTCACCTTTAAATGTTTTCCTGAAATTTCTTTTGAATTTTCCTCCCTTCTTTGTATGAAGTGGAAGAGAATGATTTTATTCTAAGGAATCTTCCACTCCTCTATTTCTAATTCTAAGTTCTTCTTGAGTGCAATCTGTCCATAGACGATCAAAGGTTGGTAGAGATTCTCTTCCACTGATACTTTGAATGAAAGGCTACCATGATTTTGGAATATTATGGATAGAGGTTAAGACATGTTCTCTGTCGGACATGATTTCCTCAATGGTCTCTAGTTGTTCTTTGATCTCTCATAACTTCATAAACAAGAGTGCAACTGTGCCACCCTTCGTCATCTTGGTACTTAAGGTAAGAGCTCTAAGAGTGTTGTCACTTTCAAACATTCCTTTTAAGGATTCCTACATATCATAGGCTGTCTTCAAATTGGCAATACAGGGAAAGAGGTGATCTCTTACTGAGTAAATGATTAATTTTCTTGATTTGACATCTTCTTATTTTCGTATCTTCTTCTCTATATCTGTAGTTGTGGCTGGTAGAGTTTTAGTTGTCACAACCAAGAGGTCATCTTCTTCAAGAGTGACTAGAAGCCTTGATTTCTAGGAGCCGAAGTTGCTTGATGCATCAAGCCTATCTTCTACTAATGCCCTATTCTTCATTTGATTGGTTTCTTCAATTTCTTGTTGACTGGATTTTGAAAACCTAATGATTTGGTTGAATTAGAAACCTTGGATTATATTGGACTTATGACTGCCAACAATAAATTTCATAATATCACATAGATGCTTGCTGATTCAGGGGAACATTTCTTCAGAAATCTAGAAATAATATTCTGCAGGAAATTTCGGCACCCTAGAAACGCTAGGGCCAAAATTCAAAATTTCTCGGAATTTCATTTTGAAAGATTTTGGAAATGCACTGGAAGAGGTCATACTCTTCTATTCCTAAATTGGCCCCATATTCCAAGTATCAATGGATGAATTACTACTGAAAGGAGGGTCGTACATAATTTTCTGGAAACCCTAGAAGGGGTCGTAAGGTTCTGCAAAAAGTGAGATGAGACTTGTTGGATGCTTGCGCAATGGGTTCTTTCAAGACATATGCTATGAAACCATGTTTATTTTTCAATTAGTTAGGTTAAGAATGAAGTTCATTCCATTTTATCATTTAACCATAACCATAAATGTTGCAGCAACCAAGATCACAAGAAGAAGCACCATGCAGAAGAACACAAGATGTATCCTGGGAAACCCTTCTTAACAAGGGAAAAAAAACCAGCCAAATCCTTTGCTATATTCTTCAAGAGAAATACCTTCACCACCAATATAAACCCTATCACACAAGAGGGTGCTCAAACCATAGAACTCTAGCGCCCAAGAGAGGTGCGCACTTTTCCCAAAGAAGTGTACCTGCTGAAATTTCCAAACTCACATGAAAGATATGATTCCACAATGGGGATTCTTCCTTTACTTATATTAGACTTGTCCTATCAACATAAGTGTCTATTGGCTCAATAGGGCCAACCTCTCTAAGTCACATTATAATAATAATTATTATTATTATATTTAATATTAACTAGATTAATTATCTTTTACATTTATTATTAATCACATTAAGGTGGGGCCGACCTGTACCCTTTACATAACAATTAGGGTTATAGGCATGTCTGACTCTTGAACAATATATATCAAAGGATATGATACACCCACAAGTGCTCATCCACTAGGGGCACATCCATAGGGATGTCATATCTCTGGTTCACTACATTACATAAAAGAACCAGATCTTCACACGTTCACCTGTGCTCATCCATAGGCACGTCCACTCTACATATATTCTTTTCTCACTGCCTCACACAGGAGAATCATCTGGAGTCTTCTCGTCAACTCTGCTACTCAGAGGAGGCTAATACATCATCTTCATTTCTATTCACATGAAGATGCACCCAACACTTTGGGATTTCACATGTTCACCTTGTGCTCAGCCATAGACACGTCTAGCTCAACATATCACCTTTCCCAATGGATAATCATCTTGAGTTCTTCTCAACTCTCTGAATGGAGGAGGTCATCTCTACGTTCTTAGCTCTGTCTCAGGCATGAACCACATACCCTTCTTAGGGGATTTCTCTTAGTTTTATAAGCTGAGAGAAAGAATCACATAGCTGCAATGATCCACATCTCACAGGTTTGTAAGCTCTAGAATTTCTCACATAGCTGCATTCATCAACAGATTTGGGGGTTAAGTTTCCACAAGAGAGGGAAGGGGTCCAAGGGGAAGAGTTTACCCATGTTTATTAAACCCAAAACACTTCTTTCTAAATTATCCTTATCATGAACCTTCCATTAGTTGTTGAGTGTTCTAGAGCCCAATCATTGAATTCATGCAAGAGGGTGGGTGTCATAAGTCACATCCAATAGTTATTGAGAGAATGGGGGATGAGTACAATCATATTGGGTAAGAGTGAAAGTAAAGAATGAAATAGAAAGAGGGGGAATTTGTATGAGGATGAGACCATAATTATTCATTCACGTTTTTGGAGAGAGAGCAGTTTTCACATGGATTTTTTTGGCCATCAAAGGAGTTCCGAGTGCTAAAGGTTGAAAGAAAATGTTGCGGGAATGTTTGGAAATTGTTTGGACTTGTAAATTCATGGAGAAAGAGGATCCATGCCTAGGAGTAACATGTTTTTTGAAATTCACCAAGGAATCACACATTTTGTTGTTGGGTGAATTTGTATTGTAGCTGTGGAATTCTTGAGGTCCCAACAAGTAGAATTCCTATCTAAGCTATGTTGGAAGCCTTGGTGGGGAGTGGAAAGGCATGAGGGACTGTGAGTAGTGAATGGGGATTCCATTCCTTTGGTTGTGTAGGTTGAGGGGAAGAGCGCTAGTGGATTAGAATTAGCAGTGAGTTTGACTATTGAGAGGGGGACTTTAGGCAGCCTTAGGGACCACCGTATCTTGTGGATTTATAGCCCTATATTGGGGGTGACTTGTTGTTGAGAACTGGAACAATAGGTCTACGGTTGGGAGGAATGTTCGTTCTCTGCCATGGGTTGCACATTTTCATAAGATAAGTGTTCTTATCTTCTATGTTGATTTATGTTAAATGATGATATATTTGCTATGAATTTTACTCTTAGTTAAATTTGGTTAATGTTTCTTACTGTGAGCAGAAACATGCATTCAAATATCTATTCATGTGGTTAAATGTGGTTGTATGTTGTATTTTTTGTTCTTGTTCATAGTAAGAGTAATTATATTTTTGTTTTTATTAGTATGGACAACTTAATGAAATTGAATGTCATGTTGTGTGTTATTTTCCGCATTTAGATTTATTATCATAAATTTTATTGGGTTGTTTTAGCAATAATGTGACCCAATTGGGGGTTAGGTATGTTACAGTTACATCCTCACATTTTCTAGCCATCCATGTGATATCCTTGATATTGGCAACATCAATACTAGTATGCTTTTCCAACTATCTCAACTCGATAGGCTTAATTTCCTATTAGAGTGTGTGACGCTCCAAATGATGGTTTCCAAACCCTCCATGAGGAGTTCCAAACTACAAGCAAAAGGATCATACCTTTGAGGGAACTATTCTAACTTATGAGCAAAGGATTTAAACTTTCTAGCGAAACAATTCAACCTTTTAAGGAAGTTTTTATCACAAACTAAGTTGGAACTATAGTGTTGAAAAAAGAATGAATTGAGAATGGAAAGCTTGTTAGTCTTGAAAACGGTTGTAACACTATAAAATTCTAGTGTAATAAAAAAAGGTGGTCATTTTTCACTCTCTTGTTACCCCAATGATTTTATATGGCCATGAGATTTAGATTTGTAATATAAGAAGAAAAATTGGAGGAAAACTGACTAAATCTAAAATCATTTTTATCACAAACAACCTTAAAATTAAAGACAATACACCTTGTATAGTCCTTTTAGAAGCTGGGATTCACCACTGAGAGTAAGGATATGATAAGGTACTTAATTCCATATAAGAATAAACATATTAACATTGAATACAAAGACCTCGTATTGCTACTTCGAATATTAGGAAAATCCACTCATGGCTTAAAAGATGGTGGACTAGAGATGTAGTTTCTTGGTTAAATCATTGAGGGATAATAGAGGAGGTTTCCCTCCAAGATATTAATTATATTAAAAGGTCTCCTATAAATAATTCTAAACAAAAAATATGGAGTAATGCATAGACTAAAAATGAGAGAACGTTGAGATACCACAAGAAACTCATTAGTCCCAAATTAGAAGAACAAAACTCTCTCTCTCTCTCTCTCTCTCTCTCTCTCTCTCTATTTTTGCTAACTCCAAGAAGAAAATATAGATTGCAAAGATAAGAACCAACTCTCATGAACTTCATAGTGAAACAAGACAATGGACAAAATCTAAAACACCTTAACCCCAAAACATTTATAAAATATATGAAATCAATAAAATAAAGAAAAAAAAAAAAACTTTTACTTGAAATACCCTACCTACATACATTAATTCCAATCCATAACTTAATAATCTAAAATAAAAAATATTTCGAAATGTTTACTTTTAAGTTATTTAATCACAAATAAAATGGATAAATCGAAACAATTAATTTCATCTTATAACTTTTATAGGCCATGCCAAAGTCAAAATTAATAAATGATCATCTTCATCTTTCAGATGTAACATCATAGTGCTCTATCAAAACAAATAAAAGTTGGAATGGTACGATGGGTAAAAATAGTACTGTTATTCAACTAGATAATATTTCCATCATCTAAATCTTTCTAATAAATTAGGGAGAATTAGAAGGATACACCTCCACAGCTAAAAGGGTTCATTGAAGCCATGATGCAATCAGTGCAAATAAATAAATAATTAATGATGTCATTAAATTATCATCATTAATAATTATAAATTTTGCAATATTTAATAATATTGTTGAAAATATAAAATAATAATAATTATATATAGTATAATTTTTTATATTTAATAATATTGCTAAAAATATAAAATAATAATAATTATATATATTTTAATTTTTTTATCTTCATATTTTTATATTTTAATGATAATATTAAAAATATAATAAAGTATTTAATTTCAACGCTCTAATTAGTTTAAAATTGGAATAAGATAGTAAACCTACATGAACCTTTGAACTGAAGGCGCGCATGAAAGAATCATGAACCTTTGAACCGAAGACCCACATGAAAGAATCTTTCTTTGGAAATGTCAAATTATTTAAATCAAAGATTTATCATAGTCTCTTCGTTTGGGTATTTATGTAAATTAAAATAAGCGATACTTTAACACGGTTCAATAGGAGTGTGAATTAAGTATTTCAATGTTTAGATATACTCAAAGAGAAAAATATAAAAATCCTTTGACTTTAAATAAAATATTTTAGTTTATTTATTTATTTATAAGAAAGTTACTTTATCATTGTTAGTGTTTATTCAATTTGAATTTTGTTTATTAATTTTAAAATTTTTACATGTGGTGTAAAGAGAATATTATAGATGTAAAAATGATTATTTAAATTTCAAGGATGTATTTTATTGTTCTATTTAAATGATTATATTTCTATATGCAAAAATATAGATGGAGCAAAGTACAAATGTTGATGAAGAAATACTAAATTGAAAGAAAGGAAAAATTATTTTCAAATAATTTTATATGGATTTATTTCATATGAATGATTTGATTAATTTTGGGAATCATAATCTTTTTTCAATACTTTTTGTAGGTAAGATTATTTGAAATTGTAAATGTGAAATAACTAATCTTTTAAAAATGCTTGAATGGGGTGCTAACAATTGATGCCACGACACCACTTGCATGTCGTCTATCCGCCAACCAATCTAGTAGTACACCAATGATTAATGGAGAAGCAAGGGATGTTGATCTCAACTGAACCAAGGAAGATAGGAATTCCCTAGCCGAGTATGAGCCCAATCCATCTGGTATGTGAAATGATGCACAAGAGTAGTGGGAGGATTACTCCATTTAGTTCGTGGACAAGTTTTTGGTCTTGACGGTGTACCAAAAGCAACATACATGGTATGGAAATGATGGAACATAGTATGTTAATATAGAGTAGGAAGGGTTTAGCAGGAAGGTTGGAAATGTGTAAGACATGTAGGTTGATTGGAGCTCCACAAATGTGGGGTATGTCGGAAAATGACGGGGAGGCTCAACGGGCTAAGGATAATCTGAGGGATCTAACAGTCAGCACCAAGCTAGTAGCAGGTAACCCACTTTTTTTTTGTTGGTTTATTTATTTGATTCATAGCATCTAGATTCTAGGCTTCAGAGGGGGCATCAGTTGTGATCACACCATGCTTCAGTCTGACTTATTGTCACTTTATTCTGAGTGGTGGGAGGAGATTAGAAGTATAGTTTTGGGTGGTGATGGTTCTTCCCCTACCATAGAAAGAAGAGACAAAAACCTTGTGAAAGTTCCTCTCATGTAGCCCATGATTTTGTTCGGCCTATTTCTTAGCGCAGATTTAACCATTGTGTCGAAAAGGAATGTTACCATGATAGGGGGAGGTAGGAACAAGTAACTTGGGGCTTGCACTCTTAAGGAACCTAAACCTGAGGAACCAAGATACATTACTCAGGATAATAAAGAAGCCCTTGTAGTGGAGAGCTTCTTTCACTTGAGGATCCTTAAGTTTTTCAAAGTGGAACTGGAAGAAATGGAAAGCGTAATAAAAAAGGGAAGACAAAATCTGTCCAATGATTATATTCAAGATGAATTCAAGGGATGGGTGTAGGACCCAAGTTTTTCTCAAAGCATCCATACATAATTATTCCAAATTAAAAAAACCTATTGGCTGGTGAAACCCTCATATCCCAAGTCCTGAAGAAGAAGAATTTGCAATAGAAAAAGATTTTCCATAAAATTGAATTGTTAGATGGAAATTTGAGGCAGTTTGCAAAGCTGTGTTTGGGATCAAAATTGTTGTTTCATAAGCCATGGAGGAAACTAATGTCATGGACAATGAGGAGGGATCCCTTGGCTTAGAGGGAACACAAACCAATCCCATCCATTTGGATAAAGACCCCCAAACTTTGGGTACAACATAAGATGAGTGGAGGGAAGAAAAAAAGCCAATGGACACACCTATGGATGATCTAGTTTATATGTGTAGCTATAGTATGATAGTTTAGGTTGTTATCATATTTTGTATATTGGTAAATAGATGAATAATTGTGGAAACTATGCACAAGTATGTTTCTATTCAACTAGTGGAGGACTTGGTTTCCCTTGTGGGAGGCCTCCACCAAAGACATATGTACCATTTTTGTATATGAATATAAATATATGACTATGTTTTTAGCTTAAGAAAAAAAACTAATCTTTGAAAATGATAAATCCAAATTCTATTAGTAAACTAAATCTATTGACCAAGATAGGATTGAAACATTATACAATTTACGACTTTCTAGAGGTTAGACAATATAGGGTGAATTTAATCCAAGGTATTTTTTAGGGAGGAATTTCACCAAATGACTATTTTTTGACCATTTTTTGGAAAAAATGTTTTCCAATTTGGTTAAAATTTTGCTTATTCTTTACATAGATAAAGATTAAATTGATAATATTTGCCAAAAATTTACAAGTTTCAATAGTAGATTATATGTGTTTTATTGAATATTCACCTATGTATCTATATGTATGGTTTTTCAAACCAAAATAGCAACTAGAATACTATACATATGTATAATATTTGAATCCTTAAAAAATACCTAATCTTAAAAGGAATTCGACTAAGACAAAATGTTTTTTCCTTTTTTGTTTATTATTAAGTTAAAAATTGATTTCTTTAATATATGTGGACGATACACATATAAATTTCTCCCATTTAATATCATTTTGTATTCATGAATTCTTTTAACTTAAAATTGATAAGTTACTAATTTATGTGAATTAAGTTAAAGGGTCATAAAAATATTGGAATGTCGTGATTTTTTCTTTGGCAAGGATGAACATCAAATTTCAACATTGACCTCTACTCTAAAGACTTATAGAAGTAATGACTATACATGTAAAATCAAATTAATGACCATTGTTGATTCTAATTATAGTGTTCGAATTCAATAAACCGATACACTCTATAAGGATTTCTTAGAACTAAGTCTTATTTCCATTTTGAAGGCATTTCTTCTACATAGCACCTTGCCCTATCATTTTCTGTCATATCTATTGAGTGTGCTTAGTCTACTATGGCTTACTTTGTTGTTGATTTGGTATATACCAAACATGTTTAGGATATGTTTGGTGGGTTTGGTTTTGGCACAAGAAAATGGCTTGAAATAAAGTGATGGAGTAGGGGGATCCAACCATGTACTATATAGAGGGAGGCCTAGAGCATGCAAGATCACCTAAAATACAATCCATAAACCCCTAAAGAACAGTCCTCAAATATCAAAAATGTAAATAATGGAAGCATAGAATAATAGGTTCTTTGTAGAGGTTATGAGAGAAGTTGAGGACATTTCTCAAGAATAGGATAAGAAAGTGTAGGGGTCTGACACCTAGTGACAAGGTAAATAAAAAGATGATTCCTTGAGTACTTGATATGAGCTTTTGAATAAGCATAGACAATAAATTCCTGAAGACACTATACTTGTACTAGCATATGAATATTTTCATTGTTATGACTATAGAAACTAGAGGTACTCAACATAATGAAATCGTTAGCAAGCTAGATCAACTCGACCAGAAGTATGAGAATATGATCAATGAAATTTGGGGGTCATAGGAAAAGAGTGAATAACATGTATAGGATGGAATGATCGCAATGATAAAGGAGGAGGATTAGAGAAAGGAAAGAGCGGGTGTAGAATAAACAAAAGAAGTTTCTATGACTAAAAGAGGTGGGAAAAATTCCCCCACCCTCATCAATGTTGACTCTACCTCTAATTCCAGGGAATAACCTCTATCATTCCAACTTTTGTTTCATTCTTTTTTATAATTATGATATTACACATTCTAAATTGGTTTGATCTAAAACCAGGTAGATACACTTCCTTTTTTATTTATAATTATTTTTTATATTCCTAAAATAATAAACTCATAACAAATCATGCTATTTTTTTAATATTGTGATTCCACTTCCTTAAAAAAATCCAAGTCTAAAACAACTATACCATTTTCTATATAATATTAATGAACTCAAAAAATTAGGACACTTAACCATTGTTAGGTAAGTAATTACATTACACAACTTAAACACCCATTTTAAGAAACTCTACTTTCCCTATACATAAAGTAAATAACAATACTATTGATATTTTAAAAGTAGTGTAGATAATATGTTAACCCTAAACATGTTAAAACTATGTGTAATTAAAGAAATAAAGTGTGAGTTACATATCATGCGTAGAAGATGTGGAGTTAAGTCATTTGGAAAGGATTAAAAGATTAGAGGATTAAAAGCCCTTGCACGGGCTAATATATGATACTACTCTCACTAAACATTAAATGGGTGGAAGACCCTCTGAAATATGCCTATATGCGTGGATTAATTTCAAAAGTCAAACCTAACATTATTTTTTTACAGGAGACACTTGCCATTGAGGACAAGGCTCGTTAGTTTATACAAAAATTTGTTCCTAGTTGGTATTTGTGTGTTGTTAGTTCGATGGGTAACTCAGGTGGACTTCTGGTGACTTGGGACCCCAACAAGTTCGTTCTAGATCCTAAATTTTGTGGTGGGGGTATTTTAGTTACAGACATCACCTTAGAAAATCACATAGTTGTTAATTATTTAATTTTTATGGTCCTTGTCATGAGAGACTTTTATTTTGGGATTGATTGGTGGCAAAAGGATTGTTGGCTGCTAAAAACTTGATACTTGGAGGAGATTTAAATTTTACTACAGGTGAGGATGAAGTATGGGGATCAACGACACAACTAAATAAGCATGCCAACTATTTTAAAGCTATGATCAAGGATCCATTGCTGGTCAACTTGGTCCCATATGTATTGGAACCTACGTGGAGGAATGGCATAGTCGGGGGTGCAAGCATCGCTAAAAGGTTTGATCACATTGTGGTTGCAAAAATCTTATTGGTTGATGAGGGAAGGTATCGATCTTGAGTTGAGCTCCCTTAAATATATGACCATGCACCAATGATAGAAAAATTTGACTTATCATAGGTATCGGTGGCCTACCCGTTTAAGTTAAATCCATCTTGGATGGTGTAGTTTGAATTTTCTTCAACAGTGAAAGACGTTTGGAAGGATATTATTTATCTAGAGGAATTGGATATTCAAGACAGATTTGTCTGGAAATTAAAGACACTTAAGGCCCGAATAAAATCTTGGGTGAGGCATAGACGACATGAAAAGATACAAAAGTTGGAAACACTGGAGGAAGACATAACGATGGGATATTCTGGTCTATCGAAATATGGGTTGGACATCGCTTCAGAACTATGTTTGAAATCTTTAGAAACTGAGTGAAATGATATCCTTAAAATTGAAGAGGAATACTAGCGACAAAAGAGTCGTGCTATATGGCTAAAGTGTGGTGATTGTAACACCAAATATTTTCATAATTTTTCCAGTGCCAGAAGAAATCAGAAGAATATATGGGAGATAGATGATGATATTGGTCAGACCATTAGAGGACAAGAGGCAATCAAAAGAGAGGCTTCTAGATATTTCAGACAGTTATATGGTGTAGATATCTCTAGTGCACCACTGTAATAAGCTAACTTAGTCATACTTTTACAACCTTTTGTGATCGTGGAAGATAATGTACACTTAGAGAGACCTGTCACTAAGCAGGATATTTGGGATATCTTAAGTCTATTTGCCAAAGATAATATCTGGGGCCCAGATGGCTAGATTGTTGAGTTTTTTACTCTATTTTTCGAAGTGGTTGGTGATGATTTGTTAGATCTGGTTGAAGATTCCATAATCAGAGGTAAGATACAAATATCTCTAAACACTACCTTCCTGGCGTTGATCCCTAAGGAGAAATCTCCTCGGACCTTTGGGATTTTAGACCCATTGCACTTTGTAATATTTGTTATAAATTGATTTCCAGGGTGATAGCCAACAAAATCCAACCTATCCTCTCGAGGGCTTTGTCAACTAGACAATTGGGTTTCTTGAAGGGAAGACAGATCCTGGATGCCATAGGTGTGGCGCATGAATGCATACATAACATCAAATAAAAATAAATAAAAATCCTTGTTGTTAAAACTAGATTTGAGAAAGGCATATGATTGTGTAAGTTGGGATTTTCTATGTTTAATTCTTGTACAAACTGGTTTTAGTGTTACTACTATATGTTGAATCATGAGTTGTGTGATTAGTGCATCGTTTGCGGTGCTGATAAATGGTGAGACCTCTGCATTTTTCAACAGTGAACGTGGTCATCGGCAAGGATGTCCACTCTCGTCATTATTGTTTATCTTTATTATGGAAAGTCTTAGCATTTTACTAAAACAAGGGAAAGAGGTGTGGAATATAACAGGGGTCAAGGTTTCTAGAGTCATAAGAATCTTACACCTTGTATTTATTGATGATGTGCTTATCATGGCAAAGGCATCACTAGTAGAATGGTTATTGATAAAATACATCTTGGAACAATTTTGTAGTGCCTCGGGTTTAAAATTCAACCATGCAAAATCTACGTTCCATCATGCGGGGTTCCAAGATGCAGACTTGGTAAGATTTAAGGAGATGTTTCCCTACAATTTTATGGAGTTGGTCTTGGGATTTAAGTACTTGGGGTACTTCATCAAAGCTGAAAAAACCTAATTTAAATATTGGAGATGGATACTTATAAAGTTTGAAAAATGGATAAAGCACTGGTGTAACCGTTGGATGACTCTAGAAGGTCGATGCATTTTAGCAAAGGCGGTTTTGGAAATTCAGACGGTTTTTTGGATGGCAGTCGTGGCGGTTCCTGTTGTTTTTCTCACAAAGATTTGTAAATTGATATTTTATTTTCTTTGGACTGGGGGATGTAAAGAACATGGTATCCATCTATGCAACTGGGAGCTAATTGAAAACCTGAAACATTTGGGAGGTTGGGGACTCAGGAACCTCTTCATTTTCAATCGTGATTTAGCAACAAAATCATTGTGGCATGTAATAATGGAGGAAGGGATTTGGCACTGGGTGATTAAAGATAAATATCTCCCACACACCTCCGTGGCTACTTGTCTTAGATCATCTCTGGTAATTCAACCTTCGACTTCTCATATTTGGAAAAATATGATGAAATCGTTGCCCCTCATCACTCACTGGCTGAGTTGGAAGCCCATAAATGGTTTCTCTATACTTATTGGTTTGGATCAAATTCTAGGCATTGGCAATGCATCTTTACTATCCCAGGATCTACTATTGGCTTTAAAAAATCTAAATATATGCTACTTGTATCAAGCGAAGGCATAGTCATCCTAGGTCTATATCATCGATTAGTGGAGATTAGGGATGATTTTAAGGATGAAAATTTATTTTAAATGTAGAAACCTTGGCGAATCTTACTAATCCTTCATATGTCAACTATAAATTTTTGGCGATATTTTTGTAAAAATATTCAAATTTCTAAGTATTTTATATAGTTTTTATAAAATTTTGGCGATTTTTAAGGTAAAATAATTTTATCCTATATAATTTGCGCGAATCATTTTTAAAATAGCGAATCTCGTTTTTGGAAAAACCATGGAAAATTAGCCCATGAGGGAAATTTAGCCCCTAAAATCATCCCTGGAGATCCAACGATAAATTGGGACTCATGGGTAACGTGGCTACCGAATGGAATTTTTTTTTAAAGGCTCTTATCATCTCGGGTGTCCAGCTGTAGTCTAGAGAAGATATTTTATTGTGGACTAGTGGAGACCCGTCAAGACTACTCTCAGTCAAAAATGTTTATAATGCTATGGAAATTAAAATATGGCCACAACAGATTTCATTATGGCAAAGACAGTTATGGTTTTGGGACTTATCTTATAAGATTAAACTGTTCTTTTGGTTAGATTTAGAACATAAAATCTTTACATGGTATTCTTTACAAAAAAGAGGTTTGGTTGGTCCGAGCATTTGCACACTCTGCTACAGGGATGAGGAGACCATACCTCACATTTTCATAAACTTTCCTTTTACTATACAATTGTGGAAAAATTCACATATTTCTTATAATATTGTCACTACTTGGGGCTTCATTAAACAACAGTTTTGAAAACTGGATGAAAGTGGAAAAAGTTTACAATACCTTACCAATAATTGTATGTTGGTACTTGTGGATGGAACAAAATAGATGTATCTTTGATAGTTTATCCCCCTCAGTACAAAGTGTTAGTATCCAAATCAGAGGGATTATGAATTCTTCCAGTGGCCAGATACAAGAAAGGACACACAACAGGATTAACAAGACTCCAAACATTACTATGGATTCTTGTTGTTGGTTTGATGGTGTTGCACAGAAAAATGCTTTACTTTGTGGGGAAGGGATCATTGTAAAGACTACATGAAGTACAAATTACAAATGGACTTTAAACTATGGGAAGGGGACAAACACCAGGGTGGAACTTCTTGGGGTATGGAAATCTTTATCCTTAGCACTTCTGTTGAACATCGACCACCTACATGTCCTGGGGGATTCAAAGATTGTAATATATTGGTTAAATTACAAATGAAACTTACAAGTAACCTCTCTTATGGGATGGATGACAAAGATCGGGGAAATCATTCTCCTCTTCACCAACATCAAGTTTGATCATATATACAGGGAAGAGAATATGAAGGTTGATGCACTAGCAAAGCAATCTTTACTGGTACCGAAAGGAAGGATTCACTACAATAAATGGAAGGATAGCCATGACGGCTCCCCACTTTCTTTATGACTATATCCATGCTTGACATAGTATACTAGATCAACTACTTTATACTTTCATCTGCTAGATTCATACTCTATGTTACTCGTTCTCTAATCAATTCGGATAACTTATTTGTAAATCTGATTTTGGATATTTTGGCGAGGATGGAAATATTACTAATTGCACCTATTGTATCTATTGGGTAGGCTGTAATTTTCTACATGTTAACTATATATTGGAATTTGGTGATGCTATGATGGTCATAGTTCACATATTTTGGAGGATGGATATGTTAGCAAGCTATGTATATGTATAATGAGAACAACATATATCAATATATTGAGAAATTTTATGTTGGAAAAAAAAAAGTTATTTGGAAAAAACTTTTTGTGCAATGCTTTTTTAACAAATTTGATTTAAGTTTTGTTTTAAAACTTAATCTTATATGGTCATTTCAATTTCTTGTATTTATATAAACATTACAATATATGTTTATTTTTTGATGATGATGATGGTGATGCTGATGCTGATGCTGATGCTGATGATGGTGATGATGATGATGATGATGTATTTAAAATGTTTATATATTTAACATTATAATATATATCTATTTAATGAATGATGATGATGATGACGATAATGATGACATATCATGCATAGAATATGTGGAGCTAAGTCATTTGGAAAAAACTTTTTGTGAAGTGTTTTTTAAATAAATTTGATTTAAGTTTTGTTTGAAAACTTAATCTTATATGGGCATTTTAATTTCTGGTATTTATATAAACATTATAATATATGTTTATTTGATGATGATGATGATGATGTATTTAAAATGTTTATATATTTAACATTATAATATATGTTTATTTAATGAATGAATGATGATGATGATGATGATGATTATGTATTTAAACTGTTTATATATTTAACATTATAATATATGTTTATTTAATGAATGATTATGATGATGATGATGATTGTTAGCATTAGAAGTTGTTCCTGGACTGCTTTAGGAACAAGCCTAGCACATCTTCGAATCAAATTAATTGGGTTGGTTTTTTTAGGAAATTTTGAGAGTGATATGTTCAACGAGAAGGAAGTGAAGCCATTGGGCATGGATCCCATTAAATACAATGACCTTAACCTAACATTATATGGTAGACAAGTAAGGATAAATAAGGCATAGATCTGTTCTGAGATTGAATAGTTGTGAATGAAGAATTCAGGGAAAACACAATTTTAGGTTAGACCAAAGCAACATGATTTTGGTATAGCTATAGGAAGAACCTTTAATATCTTAGAAATCCTTTCCAAGCATTAAAAAATGAATTAAATGTTTTTCATGGAATCTATTGTAGTAATCCTTACTAACATATCTTCAACAATCACACATCTAATAGAAGAAATTTGATAAAATATGATAACACAAAGAAGGAATGACTAACTGATCAAAGCTTTATTTATCAGTTAAATTTATTTGACATAGAAATAGAATCAAGTCTTTGATTTAAACCAGAGACTTTACATACTCTACATCTCCCTCTCAACTCTTCTTGGATCTTCCAAACTTTCTCTCGGACCTCTCAGGTCTTAGAGATCCTCTCCCCCCCATTTACATATGATTTTTCATGAGTTTTTATAGATATATGAGATAGAAACTAGATCCTCAAAGCTTGGATCTGATCTACTCAAATAGAAATAGATCACACCTCCTATGGTCAAATTTTCATTTTCTCATATCAACAAGATTACAAAAAATCTAGAAAATTAGTCCCATACCCAAAATCTAAGGTTTGACATTTAAACAATTAAATACCTTAAAATCAAATAAAATCTTTGAGCAAATTTAGAAACAATATCCTCCTTGAACATCCATGTGTCTTCCTAACTTGATACCTCAATTTTGCATGTGTGGAATCGAACTAAGGGATAACTATCCCATTTCACATCATATGGCGAATTTATGAAAAATGAGCTATAAAGATATGATTGTATCTCCCAAACCATGACACATGTGTAAACACTGAGGGAGTTTTTTTTATATGATCTTGTTCTTGAGAAAAATATTTTTTTTTCTTTTTCATAATACCTTTCCATCGCCTCGTAATATTTTCCCAAAGAACATGACTAAAACAGGAAAATTCTTTTATTTTCAAATCTGAAAAATTAGCTATAAATATCTGCTTGTATCTTCCAAACCATGACACCTGTGTGAAAACTAAGGGAGGTTTGTGTATATGATATTGTTCTTGAGAAAAACCTCTTTCAATTTTTCAAAATACCTCTCCATATGGTCAGAGTCTGATTTTTAAATTGATTGCAAAAACAATCATTTCTAGAAAATCCCATGTTTTCTGTGTGGAGAGCTATGGGAACTTCTTGTAGCAACATACAAAAAAACAGTTTTGAAAATTTCCGATGCCTTTATTCACCCACTCTACATCTGAACTAACAAAACGAAGCATGATACCTTAGAAATGAAAAACAAAAAGGTTATCCCATACTCGATCATCATAAATCACAGTTTTTTAGGATTTGTATAAGAGGTGAAGTTCTCAAATTGTCAGATCTCCATGAAAAACAGATGAATATGCTTTGGCCCACAAATACAAACTATTTCTTCTAGTATACTGGGATTGAGAGATATTTTTCATTGTCGTGGGCTTATCCCCTTGGTGGCTTGGCACTTAACTTTGATATGTGTGGTTTGATGCTTGGTGTGGTGGCTCATAGACTTGGTTGGAACACTTGGAGATTAGACCTTCGGGCCCAATACATTTTTTGTTAAACAAAAGTTATTAAACCCTACAAAAAAATGTCAAGAGACAAATTTGGCTAAAAAGGCCAAAATTGGCTTAAAGGAAGCCAAAAATCCCCAAAAAAATTAATATTTGGCCAAAAAAATCCAATTCTCTGGACCTGATAGAAAATAAGCTTGCACCCAATTTTTGTAAAACTAAGAATGTGAATCCCGAGCATTTACTTCCAAATGTTGATGAAGGCACTACCAGAATTTCCCGTAGCGAAAATTTTTCTTTGAAAATTCCCATTGAAAAAAGAGTGTTAACATGGGATCCATGGGGGATGGAGTCTTCCATGTGAGGCTTCCAAGAACCCGCAGATCTAGTGTGCCTTATCCATGGGCTATGAAGACATCAACTTCCTTCCAAAAATTTGCAACTTATTCAAAGTCTAAGATACTAGTTACTAAAATGACAACATACTACTACAAACCAATTGCTCGAGAAATGAGCTTACTCATCAAACTACTCCTACTTCTAACCAGTAGAAGCAAGCTAATCATGTGTAATCATGCTTCCAATGAATCCATGATAGCATCAAACCGACTATAATATCTTCTTGCATGCAGATGGAAGTAAAAGAAGAATACAATGCTTGCAGCAAAAAGTTGATTTGCAAGACATACTTACAACCACAATCCACTTTGATTCCAAATGCCACAAGGCTGAAATTTTCCAAAAACCAAGACTCCATGTAAATGGCGACAGGGTCCTACCAATTATGCTACATGGCCAGCTGATACAAAAGGCCACATTGTTCCTATGTTTCACTTATCAAATGATACTTCATTTGTTTTACTGGAAAAAGAGCATGAACATCATTCGGGTGTTGGTAATCAAAAGCATCAAGTTCATCCTGAATATGCTCACAAGTTTCTTGAAAAACAACAACAACAATTTCATCATGAGAATCAACAAAATGATCTATGTATTCCTCGCTGCCATAATATTCATATATGTCATATACCAACTCCGATTTTTCATGGATAATGGACTGAATCTCTTCATGTATCTGTTGATCGAATTCTACCACATCATAAACATATGGATCTATAATTTCGAAGTCATCATCATATTCATCGAATATAGGTTGATTTGAAAAAAAAACTGAAAATTGAACATCAGAAACCTCTCCTTCATAATAATTTGTTTGATATTTTAAACTTGAAACAACAGGTACCTTAGGATCAATATCTAAAACACCCTTATTTATGCAATCATTGATACTAATATTAACTAGATCTTAAAGATACTCTTTTTTGGAAGTAGAAATCGAAAGGATTTAATCCTCTTCATCATCTATAGTATGGTATTCAACAAAAATCCTTTTAGTCAACAACTGATCTTCAAACAGATTCATAATATCTTCTATATAAAAAACATTTGAATGAGTAACACATGCACCTAGAGCATCATTGTCATTAATTTTAGGATCAGAATGTTGAAAATATTCCCGCTGTAGGACAAATTTAGAAGAACATATATCTGATAATAAATCTTCTTACTCTTTTGCAATGTAATCATCCCCTTCATCTGCACCGCTAGAAGAATGAACTGCTAAATTCTGAACATATAATGCATATCCTTCACAACAATGCTCAAAAAGTTTCTCAGTCGAGTAAATTCTCTTGCAATATGAATAAAAAGCTTCATGAAATTCTTTCAAAGAATGAATGCTAGTAGCAGGAAGATATTGACACTATTCGCGAGAATGTTCTTCTAAAGAAAATATGAACATCTGGATTAAGACATCCTCGTGAACAAAATCATGTTGAAGAATGCATTTATGAAAATTTAATAAGTGCTCACCATGATGATCATACTTGCTTCCTCTGAATCTGGGAATATAGTCATCCCATTCATCTATAATAGGCATCGGATGTGGAAAAACAACTATGTTTGAGAAATCACAAAATGCATACCTCCGAGCCAAGATAGCTTCCATGATCATTCTAGATCTTTAACCAGTGGAGTCGCCTATGAATATCTGAACAATGGAGTCACCATGGTGAAAGATAAGGATTCTAAAGTATCCATCTTTAGTTCGCCATCCAAATATAGATCTCCTCATTTTTGTTCTCCCAGGGAAGATATATTCACTTTTGTCCCTGGAAACAACGCCAAAATATGTTAGTGCTAGAAATTGTTCCTAGACTTCCTTAAGAACAAGCCTAGCACATATTAGAATCAAATTAATTGGGTTGGGTTTTTCAGGAAATTTTGAGAGTGATATGTTCAACAAGAAGGCAGTTAATCCATTGGGAATGGAGTCCATTAAATACAATGACCTTAACCTAACATTCTATGGTAGACAAGTCAGACTAAATAAGGCATAGATATGTTATGAGATTGAACAGTTGCGAATGAAGAATTAAGGAAAAACACAATTGTAGGTTAGACCAAAGCAACATGCTTTTGGTATAGCTACAAGAAGAACATGTAATAGCTTAGAAATCCTTTCCAAACATTACAAAATGAATTAAATATTTTTCATGGAAGCTATTGTAGTAATCCTTACTACAATATCTTCAAAAATCACACATCTAATAGAAGAAATTTTCTAAAATATGATAACATGAAGAAGGAATGACTAACTGATCAAAGATTTCTTTATCAGCTAAAGTTCTTTGACATAGAAATAAAGTCAGGTCTTCGATTTAAACCAGAGACTTTAAATACTCTACCACTCCCTCTAAGCTCTTCTTGGATCTTCCAAACTTTCTCTCAGACCTCTTAGGTCTTAGAGATAATCTCCCCCCCATATATATATATATATATATATATATATGAGATAACAACTAGATCCTCAAAGATTGGATTGGTTCTACTCAAAATATACATATATCACACCCCCTAGGGTCGAATTTGCACTTAGTCATATCAACAAGATTACAAAAAATCTGGAAAAATCAATCCCACACATAAAATCTAGGGTTTGACATTTAAAGCATTAAATACATTCAAATAAAATAAACTATTTGAGGATATTTAGAAAACATATCCTCCTTGAACATCCATGTGTCTTCCTGACTTGAAACCTCATCTTGGCACGTGTGGAATCAAACTAAGGGCTAACTATCCCATTTCACAGCATATGGCAAATTTCTGAAAAATGAGTTGTAAAGATCTACTTGTATCTCCCAAACCATGACACATGTGTAAAACATTAGTGAGTTTTTTGTATATGAGATTGTTCTTAAGAAAAACCTCTTTCATTTTTTCAAAATACCTTTCCATCGCCTCATAATATGTTCCCAAAGAAGATGGCTAAAACATGAAAATTCTTGTATTTTCAAATCTGAAAAATGACTTGTAAATCTTTGCTTGTATCTCCCAAACCATGACACCTATGTTAAAACTGAGGGAGGTTTTTGTATATGATATTGTCCTTCAAAAAGATTTTTTCCATTTTTTCAAAATGACTCTCCATATGGTCAGAGTCGGATTTTTAAACTGACTGCAAAAACAATCATTTCCAGAAAATCCCATGTTTTTTGTCTAGAGAGCTACGGGAACTTCCTGTAGAGACAAAAAACCAATTTTAAACATTTTTTATGCCTTTAGTCACCCAGTCTGCAGCTGAACATAACAAAAAGAAGAATGATACCTTATAAATGATAAAAACAAAGGTTATCCCATACTGCATCATCATAAATCACATCTTTTTAGGATTTGTATAAAAGGTGAAGTTCTCAAACTATCATATATCCATGAAAAATAGATGAAGATGCTTCGGCCAACAAATCCAAACTATTTCTTCTAGTCTATTAGGATTGAAATAGAGTTTTCGTTCTTGTGGGATTATCCCCTTGGTGTCTTGGTGCTTAACTTTGATATGTGTGGTTTGATACTTGGTGTGGTGGCTCACAGACTTGGTCGGAACACTTGGAGATTAGGCCTTCAGGCCCAATACCTTTTTTATTAAATAAAAGTGATTAAACCCTACAAAAAAGGCCGAGAGCCAAATTTGGATAAAAAGGCCAAAATTGGCTTAAAAGAAGCCAAAAATACCAAAACAATTTAATATTTGGCCAAAAGACATCCAATGCTCTGGACCTGATAGAAAATAAGCTTGCACCCAATTTTTGTAAAACCAAAAATGTGAATCCCAAGCATTTATTTCCAAATTTTGATGAAGGTGCTACCGAAAGTTCCCGTAGAGAAAATTTTTCTTTGAAAATTCCCAAGACAGAAAGAGTGTTAACAATAATGACGATGATGATGATAATGTTGATGAAGACGATGACAAAAATGGCAATGAATGATGACAACAATGACAAAAAAAAATTAAAATGATAAATTTTAATTATCTGGTTTACAACAATATTTTAATACATTTTATGATGATGAGGAGGAGGAGGAGGAAAAAAAGAATGATGATGATGATGAAGAAGACAATGACGATGAAAAAACATTTAAAATGATAAATTCTATTTTTCTAGTTTACAACATTATTTTAATACATTTGATGATGAGGAGGAGGAGGAGTGTTGGTTGTGGAGCCTGATTAACTTCCTGATTTAGAGGTATTTCTTTTCCACTGTGTTTATACCCCATGAATACTTTACAACCTAGAAGAATCTAAAGTCCTCCATGCAGGGGAGTGTAGGTGATGAAGGAACATCGTTCCACCTCAGCAAAGCGCCAACTATCCAACACATCAGTGCACAATTAAGGAGGGGAGAGGCACCAACCCTCTCATTTTCCCCTCATTTTTAAATTTCAATGTAATTAAATACAATTAAAACTTGTAAGGATAGAAGAGTGTTACACATCAAAATTACTCATTAGGATGATGACTTAGTGTCTTCATTACCAATGCCGAAAGTGTCGCATTTTGGTCGCAAGTGTCGCAAAAATCATACTATCATCTTGCCTATGTTGTGTCTCATACAACATTATCAAGAACACTCAAAAGACACCTAAAAATATTGGTTTTGAAGAGGAGAAATAATTTGACAGAGAGTACAAGACTTTTGCCATGGAAACAACCACTCAAAAATCAATTTTGGAACGCAGTGCTCCCCTATACACTGTCAGGGAGTGCCAACACTCTATGACCTCTTTTTGGGGAGCGTTTCAATGCTCTGTACCCCATTCTAAGGGAGCACTGGCCTTTTCTAGGAGAATTTTGGACTATTGAGAGAAATCAAGGAAGAATCCCTTCATATCTAGAGTTGGTTCGATTCGGATCTGAGGTCAAGGATCGATCTTAGGGAAGATCCAAAACTAAAGGAGAATAATCCTCAACTTATACCAAGAATATCTCAAGTGGTTAGGCCTCTCCAAGCCTATATAAGGAGGCCTCTTCATGGTGAAAGGGAGAGACATTGAAGGCATCAAACTTATGATCTCATAAGGGAGATATCATTGAAACATCATCATTTTTTGTGGATTACTTGAGCAAAGGGTTGGACAAGGAGAGATGGGAGAGGTTACTACACCTTCATCAAAGGACTGTAAGCATTCTCTATTGTTATCATCAATATACATATGTGCTTCGTCTGTTTCTTTCAAGGTTGTGTTTGTTCTACATGAATTTGTCTCTATTAGATAGATCTGGTTTCAAGCTAATCTTAGTAGAATAGGAAGTTTGTTCTGTCTTTGTTTGTTCGAAGGACTTATTGAGGAGCTTAGGGATCAAAGATCAGCTCGGACTGTGTGAGGATGAACATCATTTAAAAGGTACTCCTTTCTTCCTCTTCTCTATACTTTAGTTTAACTAGATTTAAAGTTTACTTGGTGCGTTCTTATGTTTTTTCGAGCTTGAGAACGAACTAAGACTATGATCGTGAATGTGACAAGATGAAAAATGAACAAAACTGCTTTGAAACCTTCCAATAATGTCAAAACTGCATTCCAAGGTATTAATAAGCCCTCCAAAATATTTTTTAAAACCCCAAAATAACTATATCTTAGGCAAAAATGAAATTTATAATAGTAAAATGGGGTAAAAATATCATTTACCATTTCATTTGTGCAAAGATTTGTAGCAGTGGAGAATTTATGCTTTGGAGGGTGAATCTTGCATTGTTCGGTGTTGGAGTTACGGTCATATATTTTCCTCGCCGTTTGGACCAGGTTGGTTCTCTTCTTCCTTTCCCACTCGTTAAAAGGTTTGAAAGGGCGTCTTTCGAGTGATAATTTATCTCTTTTTCGGCCTGGCGAGACTAACATTACGAAAAAGGACAACACTAGAGTCATCTTTAAGTCATTTTCAGACTCTCTAAATATGAAAAACCACCGAGTTTACCATCTCTGGACTCGTTAAACAATCATACATTGAAGGGCCCATATGGGACTGAACCCTTACTACTTCCAGTTCATTAAATAAAGGAAGAGGGGCTTAACGAAGGTGAGTTATATCGAGCATGTGTTACCCTCCTCGAGCTCGTTAAATAAAAAAGAGGTACTCGTCTATCTGGATGGGGGAAAAATTTGAAAGATGCAAGCCAAATAGTTTTTGAGAACATTACAAGTAACCCTTACAGTCGCCCTTGAACACAACACTTTTTCTTTGCACGCATTTTATTCTGTTGAACCTCTGCACTGAAGCAATCCTCTAAGTTTTCTTACTCCTTTGGGTCACCCAACGAAAGTCATTGTATCCATTGCATCATCGTGTTTTGGTGCATGTCATGTTTATGTTGTTGTGCCTCAGTGTTCAAGGGAAGTATCTGCCTCAAGAGTCAACCATCACAAATTTCATGCTTCAATACCTGTGTCAGTCCATGTTCTTTTGATCCACCAATTACATCTCTATGTCAGTTTTGTGTTGTTGATGGCGGATACATCAAGGCCCTCCTTCAATGAGTCTATTCATGTCGACTTCAACACAATATACGGGAACTAGACTTAGAAACCAGATAGTACCTTGGGACCTGCATGCCTCAATGGTAG
>JASDQU010101324.1:670862-684253 GCA_032191745.1 Picea mariana | reverse complement strand
GGAGGTATGAATGGCCCTTGAAGAGGAAAGAAAAGTGGCATGTTCAAAATTTGTTGGCCAAAAGGAAGAAACAAGTTTTGAGGAGGTGGTTGAGGCATGTTGAAACCCTCAGTGACATAGAGAAGAAGGTTTTCATTTGTGAGCTAGAGGTTGGAGAGAGCCTCAATGATGGGTAGGAGAAGACATCCAACAGAGATCTCGTAGACTACCAGGAGGGAAGTGGTGAAATTTCAAATTGCCAAGTGGGTAATAAAGTGAGATCATCTGAAGATCTCATAGACTGTCAAGAGGTCAGGATAGAAGTCCCAATTTTCCAGATGGGTAAGGGAGAAGAGAAGAACTCAGCTGAGATTTCAAATCAACAAGGAGTTTTGATAGATGAAGGAGAGGCACAGGAAATGCCTCATGCATATGAAGATTTATGTGGATTTGCAGAACATGTGAATGAATATGATGAGACATTAAATACTTCCATCACAAAGGAGGAGGATCAGAGGAGTATTCTGATCATTGGGGGAATTCAGATATTCCTACCAAGCAGCCCAGTTGAGGCTAGCATATGTGTTGCAGAGCGAGTAGAAGGACAAATAGTTGTGACTGCCATCAAGGAGGATAAGGAGCAGACACTGATGTTTTCCCTAGTAGGAAAGGAGGAGCATACAGTTAATATGCTCATTCCTTGGGAAACGGAGTTGGATATGCTGGACGATTGGTTGAATAATCTAGAACTAGAAAAGGACTGGCAGGATGCAGTGATGCAAAGAGAAGGATAATTTGAGTCTAAGGAGAAGCTGGAGGAAGATGGAGTTTAACCAACACAAGCAGAATTGGAAGAAGCCAATCTATCAGAGGACAAAGCTGAGCAACAAATCAGTTAGGAGACTGCAGAATTGGATTCTACAATAGAATGGAAGGTAAGTGCCACAGGGGATAACAAAGGATTGGGAGATCATGTTGATCTGCCCATAGATCGACAAAAGGAGATGCAACAACATAGTAGACTTCCAAGGAGTCAGCCAACAGAGCAGCTAGAAGAGGTGATTGAAGAAGTCAGTGATTTGATGTTGAGATCAACACATGAAGCTATCAACAAGAGGAAGTTGAACAAAGGAGGACCTACAAGAGCAATAGGGAAGCAAAAACAACATCAAAGCAGAGGAGAAGGTGGACAACTCCAAGGGAGAGTTTGGGATCCAGGGGGATTTCAACACTTGAGAAGAGGATGTCATGAGAAAGAGCTCATGATTTTCCCAGCAGTGGAGTATGATGTATGAGCATCACTCCACCTTAGCAAAGCACCAGCTATCCAACACATCAACACGCATTTAAGGAGGGGAGAGGCGCCAACCCTCTCATTTTTCCCTCTTTTTTAAATTTCAATGTAATTAAATGCAATTAAAAGTTATAAGGTTGGATGAGTCGAGTTGATGCCTTTGTACAAGCTCTGGATGTAATTTCCTTTAATAGGCTTGAGTTGTACAGATCTCGAGCATCACCTTAGATCTGAGTTATTAATGTTCATTCAATGTAATAATCCTCAGTAGTCAGGCACTGTAATTGGTGATTAGACACCACTAGAGTAGTTGGAGGGAAAGGCTCGAGGAGCCTTTCTTGTATAAATCTTTGTATTATATTCCTGATAGTGATGATTTTTGTTAAAGGTATTGTAAATCATTGTAAGCCAAGGAGAGTTGAGATCCAAGACTCAGTTGTAATCCGAGCCTACACCCATTGTAAACAGACATTCATATTAATACAAAAAGACAACATTTTTTCCTACCTATGAGTTTTTTGCGTGATTATGTGTTTTTATGAATGTTATCTGTGTGTGTTTATGAATATATGTTGTAGATGTAAGTGATAGTTTACATCTATAGGGATAGACAAAATTATCTATATGTGAGATTTATTGAGTTATTTATAGGTTCTTCAGGCTATATGCAAGGAGTGCATGAAAGAGTATTGAAAACTATGTGAGCCAACACAAGGAGTGTGTATCTGAACTAACACTTTAAGTTCATAGAAGAACATGCTAGGTGGGCACACTAGGATAGTCTCAAGCTCATGAGGAGCCTCAAGGTTACTAAACACCTTGGAGGGGAAAGTATTTGCAGGAGAATGCATAGCCAGAGTTGTTGAACACTCTGAAGAAAAGGCTCAACAAGGAGTCCTTTGAGCAGGTATAAAGAGTGCATAGGACCAACACATTCTAAAGTGTTGGAGAATTTGAAGGAAACAAAGTTGTTGAACACTCTCTATAAGAGATCTGCAAGTGTGAATTGAGTGGATGTAGGAGATGCATCACTGAAACTGAAGGATTTTAGGAAGAAGGAGGAAGAACTGTGCAAGGAGTGCACCAGGCCAACACTTAGATAAAGTGTTGAAAGTCTGAAGCCATCTGAAGGCTCAGTCAAGTGCAAAGAGTGCATAGAGATGAACTCATTTCAATTTCATAAGCTTAGGAGGACGAGCATAGGGTGTGCCAGGAGGGCACTAGAAGTTCCTTTGAAGGAAGCAGAAGGGCCAAGTCCTTAGGGAAATATGACCAACTGCAAGGCTTGGGGAAAAGTAGTATAAGTTTCCACATAAAGGACTATGCAAGGAGTGCAGAGGGAAGAAATAGTATAAGTCCTAGACTATGGGAGAAGAACAAGCATGCACTCACACTTCATTAAGTTGTTGAAAAAATCTCATAAGGTATAGCACAAGGTGTGCACTAACGGACTTGTTACAAGTCCCAAAGCTTAGGAGGAAAAGCGTCGATGAGACTCAAAGAAGTCAAGATCATAGGAGAAATATCAAAGGTTGTATCCTTTGACACTTGAAAATTCTTCCTGTTCGGGAGGATGAAGAAGCTCAGGAGGAGGAGCGATAGAAGTCGTAATATCATCTGCAAAGGAGGAGATATGGACCATTGCATTCCACATCCAAACACCATAAGAGGCATGCGTAGGAGGAGAATAGATCCCAACCGTCGGATCTGAGCACGTGGATTGAAAGAAATCAAATCCAGGTAAGGTGCACAAAACTACTCCTTTTTAAAAATTTCACAGGAGAGCGAGATATTCGAAGCCCCGAAGTTCCTAACCGATAGGAACTATCCATCTTCTGAAGCGATAGGTGGCAGAGAAATCAAGGACTTTGTGAGGAAGAGCTCCGTCAGATTGGCGTGGCGTAGAGGGATAACTTCTCCGAAATCGTGAAGAGAGAAGCAATATGGATTGTTAGATCCATAAGGGTATGTGGTAGAATATCCCTCACTCTAGAGATCGAACACTCTGGAGAGTAGTAGAGAAGCGAGGAGCCAAAAACTCCTGAAGGGCGAAGTGTGGAGCTGATCTGAACCATTGGACCGAGAGGACACGTGGAAAAATATCTGTTAGTCCAAAGACTTAGCACTTGAGAGGGTTTGTGGAGAGGTGGTTTGGAATTACCTGAAGCGATGGATCTCGAAGCATTTTGGGTCGTGGAAATAAGGAAGTGGTGGGGACCATTGATCCTTGTGCCAGCTATGTTTGTTGGTTCAGATTTTGGGGGAAAATAAGTTAGCAGTTGTGGAAATGGTCGAAGCCCGAGGTCCGAAGCACCTTTCAGGGTTTAACCTTGGGTCACAGCCTGAGGTCTCATGTGGAGAGGGGCTAGCAGGAGGAGCTAGCGCCCTCCATTTTATAACTACCAAGAGTGCCAAGGAAAGGGCTCGTGGGTTGCATAGGACCTATGCCTAAGGAGATAAGGGGCCTGTGTATAGTGGTTTTGGGTTCGAGCAAGGGATCAAAGAGCCAATTCGACTAAGTGTTTTGAATAATCCTAGACTGGGAGGTCGAGCATCCTCTAGGAGAGAGAGGGGGGGGGTCTGCATCAGCAGGGGGGTTACCCCCCTTGCGAGGTTCGAGGGGGATATCCCCTCGGTTGGGGGGTCCGAGGGTAAGTGACCCCTCGAAGGAAAATTTTCCTTGTAAATGTATATTTAAATTTCATAGTAAATATGTATCGTTCATTATAAGGTCACAGATATGATGGTAGAAGTTATGTTAGGGTTTTGTTTCCCTAGAAGGAAACTGTCTTTTATGAGGGAAATGTATTGCGACTATGTATCATTGTGAATACTATATTCTGAGTAAGGAGACTATGAGATAAAGAAGAGGAAGTTACAATGGGTGTGTTATAGGTTGTATCCTTTCATTTCTTGGATAATAATAAAGGAAGGACCTGGAAATTTCTCTGGTGGACATAGCCCACACTGGGTGAACCATGTATATCTGTGTCTCTATTGTATTGTGTATCTTCTATGTTTTATTTTCAAATTTGTTTTACTTTATTTCTCCGCGATCTTGGTTTTCTAACAAGGAGGATGAGGAGGAAGAGGATGAGGATGATGACGAGGACGATGACAAAGAGGATGAGGAGGATAAGGACAAAAACCATGACCATGACAATGACAATGACCACCACGGCCACCACCACCATGACCATGACCACACCGACCATGACCACAACTACCACGACCATGACCATGACCACGATAATGACAATGACGATGATGATGACAATGATGATGATCATGATCATGATCATCATCTTCATCATCATCATGAAGATGACGATGAAAATGATGATGATGATGATGACGATGATGTAAAACATTTAAAATGATAGTTTTTATTTTAAATTATCTAGTTTACAACAATATTTTAATACATTTAGTGATGATGATGTTGATGATGATTAAAAGAAGGAGGAGGAGGACAATGAAAATAACCATGACCATGATGACCACCACCAGCAGCACCACCATGACCATGACCATGATGATGTAATGTCAACTTTTTGGGACATTATAACGTTACAAAGTGTTATTCCTACCACAGTTGACAGATAGGGGTTATAGAGAGTTCGAGAGATATTGAGGTGTTTTATTGGGCCTAAATTGCATCGTTAATCATCAGGATCCATTTCGCACAGCTTGGCTTTGGTTCTGTTGCATTCCGACGATTTCCATAATTTTGAATTATTATGGGTCATATCTTAATTAAATTCACTAAGAAGGTCATAATGGGCATATTACTTGGAGAAACCTCTTAGTGTAATAGCTCATCAGAATCGAGAGGAAGAGAAGTACATGATAACCTGATGAGAAGTGACTTCCAGTGCTCGGAGAAACCATAAGGATGGATAAATCACCTTTTAGAGGTAAAATGGTTAATTAATTAATTAATCAAGTGATTTAATCAAGGAATAATAAAATAAAGTAAAATTCATTTGGAGGGAAAAGGTCAACAAAAAATTAGGGTTTCGGGAAGCTATAAAGGAAGGGTAAAGCAACCTAATTCATAATTATGTTATGATTTGATGTTGAGATATTTTCAGAGGAGGAGGAAATCGACCCCCTTGTTGTTTTGTGGATTTCTGGAGGAAACCACCACCATTGATCAGTTTCGGTGTTGAGAGACACACCTTATCCTATCGGACATACCATCCAAATATTTCACCATGCATTATAATGTCCAGTTCAGTGATTGCGTAGCTCAACCAGTGAGGGCGCAAGTGTTTGAGAGACAGGTTCTGCGACCTCTTGTGACAGTTCATATTTGGACGATTCCTTTCGACCCATTAGAGAGCTAGCCATGGTGCACCTATTGAGCCATATGTCGTTAGTTTATGACGTGGAATCTATTTAAAAGAGTAAAACAATCATTTAGGGCCCAACTCCAGAGGAAACACATTTGGGGTTCCAGAGGACATTCTAGGATAGATTTGAGGAATCTCTTTCGACCCATTACAAAGGAGACTAGGACGATATTTTTGAGATATACATCGTCATATTTCGTCGATGGAATCACTAGGGCGCACTCATTGAGCCCAGGAGGGGCGCAAACCCATAGGGGGTGAGATCTGGAGCTTCAAAGGTCATATCTTTAGTATGAAAGTGATCAAGATTAGTCTAGAGGCCATAGCGCATCTTTTGAGACAGTGTCAAGTTCATTCTGATGGGTATCTCCATCAGGGTGAGTTTTCTAGATTCTATAGTAGTTACCATGAGTTGGCAGACTACTTTTTGTCAATCTATTCGTGCATGTGTAGACCAACACCTATTCTTCTAGTCATGAGTATTTCGTATCTGTTATTTTGTATTCCAATGATGATCCATGAGATCTAACCGATGATTATCATATATTCTTCCAGTCTTTATTTTATTTCCTTCTTTTTACAACATTATATATATATTAGTGAGGTGTGTTGTCCTTATTTCCCATGTATTGTTTTACACTGCTAAAAACATAATAAACTGGAAAAAACATGGAAAAAAAATCGAGCATCTTCACAAAGTTACTCAAATGCAGTCATAATCCCTCAGAGTATCATATTTAGTAGCCAAGCCATAGTTTAGCAGTAGATATCCAGATCAGTTGGATCAAGGATATTTCAGTGGTATCAGAGCTTTCTTCCTACCAACCTATGAATAAGTGTTTCTCATGACCCCATGATTCCAAGAGTAGGTGAAGAATACCCAGAGGGTTGAGGACATATTGGGGATGAGTACATACAATGGCACAAAGGTCATAGTAGATATAAGAGAGATAGAAACCAAAGGGATTACACCCCTTTCCACACTCAGTCAGATATAGAGCTAGAGATAGATGACAGAGAGCATATCCGTTCAAACACAGAGGCCGATATAGAGGGGACTATGGGTGACAAGCGTGGGACACCCGAAGGCAGGGGGAAAGGCCTCAAGATACATTTTGACAGTACATGAGCCATGAATTACCTAGATAGGGGATAGAGAGACCTGTTGACTACCATACAACATATGAACCTTAGTGCACAGATGCTCCAGCATAGCATGAACACTATAGGTGTCAATGCTGCAGGAGGGCCTAGTGGTTCAAAGAGGCAACAAAAAGGACAAAAAGGACAAGATGAGGAGTTGGCAAATTGTTTGAGACAGTATCAGGGTCTTGGTACAAAATTTCATGCAGACATGTCATTCAAGGATTTTTTCACCATCAAACATCCTAAGTGGTATGAACCCCAACTATCAGGGCACAAGAAGGGGAAGTTGCACATTTTTGAGGTACATTATGACAATGAGGATGAGGAGGTGCATGAGAATGCAACCACAAATGCCTATTTAGAGTAGTTAGATGAGCCTAGTGACTCCTACGCATTTGAGGTACAATTGGATGGACATGATGATAGTGCATGTTCTTCATCTTCCCTACCAGGTAGTGTTGAGACTTCAACAATTTAGTAGAGTGATGACACGTGTGAGGATTCATATGTGTGGGCACTTGAATGTGATGATATTAGGTGGTTGGATGACCAACCCTTAGGTATATACAAGGCTTCCAGGAAGTCATATATGGAGGATGATGATCTTTCTATGATGACAGTGACACATTCCTTATCTTGTCAGACACCTATCATAGCCACAACACATGAGGATATTAGTGGCATTCCTGATATGGTGGAGGAGCCTTGTGTGAGGATTGTACACCAGGGACATATGGATTTGAAAACCTAGGAGGAGAGACATGACTTGGAGACAGTTGACCTTACACATACCTACCAGTATGGGGAGAGGGAGTCACCTCTTTTGGAGATCCCATTGTTATATCAGGTTGTGGAGATTGGAAGTTTGATAGGATACTCACTTCCAGGACCAATCCACAGTGATGAGGGTGCACTCTACATGGGTCGAGATGACCATATCTCATATCTAGACACATCCATATGGGATCCAAGTGCATATTACATTAGCAGAGTGAACACACAGGAGGATATAGCTACCCATACAGGATACAATGCAATTCAGATAGGGGTAGTAGTTGGTGATGGTGTGCAATGACATACAGGAGGAATCGGTGGCACAATGGATAGTGGGCAGTTTAGTGCCCTATATTTTTAGGAGTATGTTGTTGGGGATTACATTGTTGACACTAGCAGTGAGGGGTATGGGGTAGAACCTCGGTGGGACTTTGATCAAGAGTCACGACACTGGATGAGACAATTGTGAGTTAGTGAGGACATGATAATGGCAGCCACTAGATGCATGGATGATACACATGCATTGGTGGCAGATTATTGTTGGATAGAATCAATGGAACATGATAGTTCACATGGGGTATTTTCCATGGATGGATTTCATAATCTTAGGGAAAGAGTAACTATGATGAGGGCTGACTACCAACAATTTTTGATGGAAAGAGATTACCTATAGGAGGTTGGAGATATGTATCGCAGGGCCCTAAGGAAGTAGGAGTTGGAGGTCGATCAACTCACTCATGATTTGGTGAACACATGAGGATTCTTGGAAGGCACGTAGACAACCCTTCAAGACCCAGAGTCCATATTATATGAGCTCCTTGAGGAGACTGATCAGAGGTACACTATATCTATCTCAACAAAGAGTCAAATATGTTCCTCAATTACATTGTTCGAGGATGTTCAGGTGTCACAGGGGCCACCATTCATGGGTAGTTTTGATACAATTGGTCATACACATACACATGAAGATTCTAGAGCCAGGGGAAGTTACGAGGACACTTTCATTTGTGTTATAGGATTGGTTGATATCCACACAGAGGTTGATCTGAAAATACACCTTGGACATATGATTATGAGTGAGATGTACAGTGGGATTCATGGGGACACATTGGATTGCAGGGAGGCGACACACTTAGTGGAGCATGGAGATTCCTCTCCCTTGCAATAACACATAGTTCTAGGAGATCACCTTCATAGTAGCAACAACTATCTGAGTGATGATGGAGGGAGAGTGATTGACCAACAATTTGTGGAGTTATATATTGTTGTATCTGATAGTTGGAATTTAGACAATTATTCACCATGGGTTCTAGTGGATGATTTTTTGGTCCAATCCCAGGGATTGACCAAAGCATATAATACTTTCCAGTCCTACAGACAGTTTTAGATATTTTTGTTATCTTTTCCCAATACTTTCATCATTGACAACAACATAGGGGGAGATAGACAGTGGCAAGGGACATGGAGATTTGGTAGGTCGAGACCACCTGACAAGAGTGTCTTTATTGCATACAACAAGATAGGGGTGGATCATCAAAGATAAATAGTTGAGACTGTGGGTGTGATGGTGAGAATCTTAGGCCATGGGATATCAGATATCTCAGAGGGTGACACAGATTCAGGTTCTCATTGGGATGAGGATGGAGGGCTTCCGAAATTTATCAGTATGACACACGAGAAGTTAGTGGGGATTGGAAGTGATGAAATTCCAATGTTGCCTTGGGATCCAGGATTCCATTTGGTTAGTGGGTTGTTTCATCTTATCATGACCCAGGTTGCACCAGAGAGAAACATACTTCACTCTTGGATGGTTTTGAGAGGGATTGCAGGGACTTGTTCTATGTGGTGAGACAGGTTCTCCCTATTGATACTCATGATCGAGTATGGATGTGGTTGGGAAGATGTTGATTCCATAGAGATACCTTTATAGGTTCAACTTCTTGACATCGGCCCAATTTTCATAGGTATGTCAGCATGAGGATCCAGGAGTGGGGAATCCAGTATGTCTACTTTGAGCAAACAATCATGATCATAGTAGTGCAGTGTTCACGTGGTGGTCCCTGTTAGAGGCTAGCATGGGACCCTAGGATTACAGGGCTGGGAATCTCATTGACTGATGGAGACAAGTGGATCTTTGCAGGGGGAAGTCACTTTGACTTTCCACTGAGATTAAATATTGGGGGGAGCACGTCACCTGTTGGTTATTCGTTGAGGTTTTGTAGTACCTCACTATGGCAACAACATGTCCAATTGGTGGAGGTCATATTGGGGTTGGTATGGTCTTGGAGGGAAGACTCAATTCAGGGTGAGACCGGGTGTTATTTGTAGGAGAATCATGGTATTGATACGTTACAAGAATATATTTCATGAGGAATTGCAGTTCACATTGTGATATGGGATCCAGGGATTTGAGTGATTGGTAGTTCAACGTTTGATGGAGTTGAGTTTTGAGTAGAGTGGTTTCTTGGGGAGTTGACTGAGATTCTTTGGCCATTGATCATTCTACTCATCAAGAGCATGTGGGTGTCATGTGTAGTGAGAACTTAGAGAGGCCACATCTTGAGGGGAGTCTACCTTGTATCATGGAGGTGCATATGGGACCCCGGTATCATATGTAGTTGGATTCAATTATTGCTTGAGGACAAGCAATATTCTGGCAGGGAGGACTGTAATGTCCCCATTTAAAGTGTTATGCCTACCAGAGTAGCCATATAGGGGTAATAGAGAGTTTGAGAGATATTGAGGGATTTTATTGGGCCTGTCTTGCATCGTTCATCATTAGGATCCATTATGCACAACTTGGCTTTGGTTCTGTTGCATTCCAACGGTTTCCGTAATTTTGAGTTATTATGGGTCATATCTTAATTAAATTCACTAAGAAGGTCATAATGGGAATATTACTTGGAGAAATATCTTAGTGTAATAGCTCATCGGAATTAGGAGGAAGAGAAGTACAAGATAACCTGATGAGAAGTGACTTTTAGTGGTTGGAAGAAGCCATAAGGATAGATAAATCACTTTTTAGAGGTGAAATGGTTAATTAATTAATTAATTATGTGATTTAATCAAGGAATAATAAAATAAAGTAAAAGTCACTTGGAGGGAAAAGGTCAACAATGAATTATGGTTTCGGGAAGCTATAAAGGAAGGGTGAAGCAACCTAACTCATAATTATGTTATGATTTGATGTTGAGATATTTGCAGAGGAGGAAATCAATCCCCTTGTTGTTTTGTGGATTTTTGGAGGAAAACACGACCATTGATCGGTTTCGGTGTTGAGAGACACACCCTAGCCTATCAGAGATACCATCCAGGTATTTCACCGTGCATTACAATTTCTAGTTCAGTGATTGCGTAGCTTAGCCAGTGAGGGCACAAGTGTTTGAGAGAGGGTTTGTGTGGCCTCTTGTGATAATTCAGATTTGGAAGATTCCTTCTGACCCATTAGAGAGCTAGCTAGGGCGCACCTATTGAGCCATATTTCATAATTTTCCAATGGTGGAATATTTTGGAAAGAGGAAAACACTCATTTAGGGCCCAATTTTAGAGGAAGCACATTTGGGGTTCCAGAGGAAATTCCGGGACAGATTTGAGGAATCCCTTCCAACCCATTACAGAGGATATCAAGACGATTGTTTTGAGATATACATAATCATATTCTGCTAGTGGAATCACTAGGGCGCACTCATTGATCCCATGAGGGGCGCAAACCCCCAGGGGCTGAGATCCAGAGCTTCATAGGTTGGTTATTCAGTCTGAAAGTCATCAAGATCAGTATAGAGGCCATGGCACATATTTTGAGATAGTTTCCAGCTCATTTCGATGGGTATCGCCATCAGAGCGAGTTTTTTGGATTCTACAATAGTTACCATGAGTTGTCAGACTAATTTTTGTTGATCTATCTATGCATGTGCAAACCAACACCTATTCTTCTAGTCACAATTATTTTTTATCTGTTATTTTTTATTCTAGTGACGATCCATGAGATCTAACTCACGATTATCATATTTTCTTCCATTCTTTATTCTATTTCCTTCTTTTTCCAACATTATATATATCAGTGAGTTGTGTTGTCCTTATTTCACATGTATTGTTTTACACTTCTAAACACATAATAAATTGGAACAAACATGTAAAAACAACTGAGCATATTCACATAGTTACTCAAACGCAGTCAAAAACCCCTAAAGTATTATAGTCAGTATCCAAACCGTAGTTCAACAATAGATATCTAGATCAGTTGGATCATGGATATTTCAAATGATTGTGAACATGTCCACAACCATGACCACAACCACCATGACCATGACCATAACCGTGACCATGATGATCAATACCATGACCATGACCACGATGATGAAAATGACGATGATGACGAAGACAATGACAACGTTGATGACAAAAACCATGATGAGGATGAGGATGATTGTAATGATTATGATAATGATGACAATGACGAGGATGATGATGACAACGATGACATCAAGGATGATGATGAAAACAACAATGAAGATGATGACGATGATGATGATGATGATGAATGTCCATTGAGACCATAATTGATTTATCGAAACTTAACAAAGGTAAATTATTACTTGTATTTCTTTAAAATTTTATTTCTATGCTAAAAATTAATTAAGATGAGCATTCCAAGACCACCATATTTTTGATGACTTGGAAGGTTGGAATGTTGGTATTGTGATAAATATTTTGAAATCGTGATCTAATTTTGATATATGCATGGAAATCTAAGAAAAATTGTTTTTCATCTTCAACCCTCTTAGTGTCATAAAGATGGTAGATTCTCTCTTTGGGAATTTTACAATTCCCAATTTGACTATGCTTCTTATGAGAGTTTTCTCTTATTTTAGCAATGTTGATTTTCTTTCTTGCACCAGTCAAAACTGAGAGATACTTTTGATCTTTTAGATTAGGTTTGACCACCTCCTTGTAGTATCTTGATTTTCTTTTATCCTCCAATTTTTTATCGCACCATGTATTCTCCTTAAATTTAGATGTAATAATATTTTTAATATTATTTGTATTTTGTAGAATGGATTTTTCATGTATTCCATAATTATTTAGCCAAGACATGACATATTTATGCCATCTCTGCTTGAGAGGCTAGTGGTTTTGGTTGGAGTTTGAAGCAATTTTGGAGAGCCTCTTTTTGTCAATGTTATTTATATTTTTCTTGTACATTTTGTACCTAATCATATCCATGCTCTCAATGGGAGAAAGGATCTCTTCTATGAGGAGGATAAGATAGGGTGTATTTCCTTTGATTTTAATATTATACATTTTAAAACTATTTTGGATTTTTTCTATCTTTCTCTAGGGTTCTCTAAAGATACAACATCCCCAAACTGCACATCCATATAAGATAATAGGAGTGACAAGAGTCTGAAAGATTATTTTTTTCTTATCCCATAACCAAAGTTCCACTAATTTACACATGTTTTCAAGCCCATAATAAGATTTATAACCTCCATTAATCCTTTCCTCAATGCTATATTTCCAATTGAGATTGTGATGCATATTGATTCTAAGATACTTGTATGAAGGAACTTTCTCCAAGATATTGTTGTCATATACGTAAGTATTGTAGTTGATCTTTTCGGATTTAATTATCATATCCTTTGTTTTTCTAGTTTTCACAATCGTACCCATACTATAGTAGACGTCCTTGAGGATTATTATTTTCTTACCAAGGTCATAGGGGATCTTCATCATAAGAACAATATCATTAGCATAAAGAAGAAGGATGGTGACAATACCAGTGAGGTCCAAGCCGGCACAACCTACATATTCCAAATAATATTCCAACTTGTCAATGTATATGA
>JASDQU010101324.1:644837-661599 GCA_032191745.1 Picea mariana | reverse complement strand
TGCTAGACAATCCTGGACCATTCTAGCGATCATTTCTCCATCATCCTCTGTGATCATATAGTCTGGTGATGCTCGTTCTTCCTTTGATTTCTTGCGCATGCCTGCTGCCTATACAGTCGGTCTCTTAGTTTCCCCTGGTTCCTGTGTGATGGGATTTGGGGTGGTCTCCAATGCTCCCTTAGCTTGTTTTGGTTGTTCATTGGTCTCTTTCTACCCCTTCTAGGTTCCTATATTCTTTGAACTTTCATTTTCCTGAGTTGGCTTGTTTTGGCCCATCCTTGGTTTCTTGGGCACTGGGATTTGTGGAGGTTGTGTTTTCGCCTGTGCTGCTTCTCCTTCTGCGGGTCCTTCTGGTACTTCTCGGGGAATGGATGAGATCCTCCATGTGTTAGGCCATTCATTGATGACCATGTCTATATCACCTTTTTTGATGTAGTAGCGCATCAGTAGCCACTATTTATCTGGATCCTGCCTTGGTTGTATCCACATAGCTTGACGTGTAGCCCAGAAGTTAGCAATGTCCCCATATTGCGCGACAACCTCTAGTGTTATTCTCCATGATCAGCTGATAGCTTCATGAATGTCCCATAGGTATGCTTCAAATATGATTTCATTTTCCCTCTTATGCCTGTCCTGTGGCCCGAATCTTAGTAATACATATCTCGCTCTCGCTAATTGTGTTCTAGTACAAAAAACTACATACTATGGTTCTCGCCATCCCATGAAGGCTATGAGGGTGAGCAGCCATGAGTAATGGAATTCCGTACCGAGGTCTTGCCCACCCTTGCAGTACAATTGGAACAATTTTAATAGATAAGGTGCCCAACTCACAAAGGTGCCTTCTGTGCACTGAGCTGCAACTGCGATGACTCCCACTGGTACTTCGTCTTTGTAGCATTTTCTTAACAGTTTACAGGATAAGATATTTGCACCCAATTGTGTTGTTGCATTGTTGATCCGTTTGATTATAATGCCTCTTGTCCCTCTGGCAGTACCATATTTCTTCTTCATTTACTCTGTTAACGCTTTCTCCTTGGATTTATCATCCAGAATCAGCGTGGGATCCATACCCCAGTTGGGTAGTCCTATTATCTGCGCGATAAGGTAAACAGTTATGGGGACGGGTTTGTCCAGCCATATATCCCCTCTGTGCCTAACTGCTAATAGCTACTTAACGCATGCTGTCGCATATTGGCCTCTGCCAAAATGTGGAAGTTTCAAAAACCCTAAAATGCATGTTCTGTCCAGTCCAACTGTCCACTGATGTGGCTGGCTGATCGTTTCTCCAAGTTGGTTTACCACTATGTTATGCATAAAAACTCTCGGCGGAAGTTCCAGGTACTTATTTTCATCTGATACGTCATGGTCAAAATACTTGAGCTTCTTGACGTGACCTAGTAGTTGTGAATCCACCTGTACTCCCTCTGGTATGTGTGGTAGCACAATTTCTGCTGTCGATTTCTTGCGAGGTGAGCTTAGTATCAAAACTCTGTCTTCCTGCTATGGTGGTTGGTACGAAGTTCCAGCAGCTCCTAGTTTCTCCCATTTCTCCCATGTAAGCCATTCTGGCCAAGCCGAGGTAGTTCCCGTGGTCTCTTTTGTTGGTTGTCCTAGGCTGGGTATCTGCAAATCATCTGGTTTCCTTTCTGATCCTCGATTCTGTGTCGTTCCGTTAACTTCCGCGGTTGGTTCAGTGCTTTTTGGTTTCACTTCCTGTTGGGTTTCCGCTTCCTCGTTCCGAGGTTTCTACATCGCTACTAGCATGTCCTCTTTCATGGCCTCTACTTGTGGCTTCTAAATCTCTTTTAGTATCAGTGTAGAGTTCACCGGTGTTAACTCTGGGGATGGGATCTCATTGATATCAACGATCTCCAGCTACTGTTGCTCGTTTTCTTCCAGTGGTCCTCGTGACCTAGTTTGAACACTAGTCGGTCTGGCTGCTTGGCCTAGTTTGGTAGACTTCAGTGGTGCCATAGTGGTGATTGTTGAACGTTTGCTGAGTTTGAAGGACTGTGGTGAGCTTTGTGGTCTCTCTTTCTCCGTTCAGGCTGTTGTTGCTCTCTCTTTGTTCTCCTTTTGCGAAAACACTATTTTCTTCCATGCTCACGTGTTGTATGGTCTTGTTATGAAGCTTAATGAGGACGCTTCCTCCATGATGCGATTAATGCACCATAACTATGGGTTCAATGCATCTGCAGAAGTTTCGTACTTGCCATTAGACTTATTTTTTCATTTCCAGTTGGCGTGTTTAATGTGATGTTCCATCAGTCCTTTATGTGCCTTAATTCCACTTAGTGTTGTCCTGCCATCCTTCTTTTGCCAACTTTCCATTTCCCGCTCATTTTTATTTGGCATGCAACCATTTTTCTTGCCTTTGCTGCATTCGTGTTTCGAGCATCCTGTGCATTTTTTATCTCTATCCCGCTTCGCGCTTTTCATTTTTTTTACTATGTGGTGGGTGGTCGACTGTCCTTATATAGCTTCAGTCGGCTCCCGTTGATCATTCCTCTGAGGTCTACACATACTAAATATATTAACTGTACAACTCAACCATCTATTACAAATTTTACCTCATATGGTCCTAACCAATGCATTCTCATCTTTCCCATGTGCTGAAACGATTTGTTGTCATAGAGCAATACTAGATCTCCTTCCTTGAAATTCTTTTTCTTAATGTGTCGATCGTGCCATGCTTTGTCTCTGGCCTTTTGCACTTGTTGATGGAATCCTGCTAGGATTCGGTCTTTCTCCATTGCTAACAGTCGGTTCAGTCTTTCCTGTATTGCATCGCGTTCTATCATTTGTGTGATAGATGCTATGTGTAAGATGAGTACTAAAAATTCTAATGGAACTACTGCTTCTTGGTCGTAAACTAGTTTGAATGGTGTGTGCCCTATCAAATTTTTACATGTAGTCCTATACGCCCATAATATTTTTGGTACTTTGAGCTCCAAGTCATCTTTTTTGACGTTACAGATATTTGTTAGTGCATTCTCTAGAATTTTGTTGAAGGCTTCTGTTGTGCCATAATTCACCTGTGGATGATACAGTGTGCTTTTTTGGTGGTGAACTTCAAACTCTTCAAGAATCACGTGGATGGTGCTATTTATGAAATGTGTGCCTTGGTCACTCATCAAAACTCTTAGGCATCCAAACCTAGTAATTACTTGTTCAAATAAGAAGTGTTCAGTTGACTCTACCCTGCAGTCTTTTACTAGTGCGACTTCCGCCCACCTTGTTAGGTATTCTATCACGGTGATGATGTATCTTTCCCCTATTCTTTTGAATGGTGGGTTAATTGGTCCCACAAAGTCTATTGCCCATTTATCAAATGCTTGTCATGTCACTTGCAGTCATAATGGCATCTCGTCCCTTCTGTTGAGTTTGCCTACCCTTCGACAGACATCACATCTCCGACAGTACTCTTGCGAGTCTCTGTGAATCATTGGAAACCATAATCCTACGCGGATTACCTTCTGTGTAGTATATTTTCCTACATAGTGCCCTCCTGCCAATCCCTCATGGGATTCTGCTAAAATTCTTGGTCATTCGTGCTCTAACACGTACCTTCATAAAATACTATCTGCGCCCATTTTGTATAGATGTCTTGCGATCAGTTGATAGTCTTTTGCATGGACTACCAGTTCTTCTTCTGTGTCATGGTATATTCTTATGGTGCGATACCTGTGCTCAATTACTGGATAATCTCTGTGAAGCAGTCATCAACAATCTGTACTAAGAATAACTAGGAATCTGGAAAGTTGTCTTCTAAGTTCGTGGGTTCTTCTCCATTTGTGACCTGTGATAGGTGGTCAAGTCCTGCATTTAGTTTTCCTAGTTTGAATATTACTTCGAAGTCAAATTCTTGAAATAATAGTAGCCATCGACAAATTTTCCCCCCCAACACTAGATTGTTGACTAGGTCTTTTAGGGCTGAGTGATCTATAAACATCTTAAAATGTTTTCCCAATAGATAGTGTTTGAACTTTTGTAGTGCGTAAACCATAGTTAGGCCTTCTCTTTCCATCATCTTATAATTATGTTCTAAGTCTGATAGTTTTCTACTTGCGAATTCTATCGGGTGATCCAAGTCTCCTGCTCATGGCTATGCTAAGATAGCTCCAAGTGTTATCATTTATGCATCTACATGCACATGGAATGTCTTTCCCCAGTCTGAAAATACTAATATCAGTGCAGTGACCATCTTTTCCTTCAGAGTATCCAGACCGTGTTGACACTCATTGTTCCATTGGTACTTTGTATCCTTCCTTAGCAATTTCTCCATTGGTGCTATGATCTACGCATATCCTTTGATGAACTTCCTGTACTATCCCGTGTGTCCTAACGTTGCTCGAGGCTGACAGACTGGTTTTGGTGTTGGTAAATTAATGATGACTGCAATCTTTGCTGGATCAACCAATAGCACTTGTTTGAATAGTATATGGCCCACTAGTATCCCAAATGGTGTTCCAAATATACATTTCTTTATGTTTAGTGATATCTGACACTGTCTGCATTGTTCTAGCATCAAGCGTAAAACTTCCACATGGTTTTTCAACAGACTATAGACTGTCCAATAATCTAGGTATACTTCGAGAAACTGATGGATAAATTATTTAAATGTTGCGATAACCACTCTGGAGAATATTGTTGGTGCATTCTTCAGTCCAAATGGCATGACTGTATATTGGTAAGATCCCCATTCTGTTGTGAACGTGGTCTTGTATCTATCCTCCGGTGCTATCTTAATTTGATGGTAGCATGAGAATCCATCGATGAATGAGTAAGCTTTGTGTCCCCCCACATTCTCTAACACTTCATCCGTGAATGGTGTAGGGAACGGATCGTGTAGGCATGAGTCACTCAAATTCCTCAAGTCGACACATATCCTAATCCCTCTTCCTTGTTTATTGTCCTGTACGACCATCGGGCTTATCCATTTTGATTCCTCGACTGATTCGATTATGCTGGCTTCGAGAATATGGTCGATCTCCTCTTTGAATTTCTTTTTATATATGGGGTTCAGTCTATATGGTCGTTGTCTAATTAGTCTCGCTTCGGGTCTAAGGGGTATCTTCATCTCTCCCAGTTCTCCTGCTATACCCTTCATCTCTGTAAATGTTGTAGGAAATAATTCATTGTACTCGCGCAACAATTCTGTGATGCTTTCTACTATTGACTCATCCCAATAGTCTCCAATGTTGTCCATTTTGGGATGTTCAACAATTCCAATGTTAACTTTCTTTACCTTGATTGGCATGGAAATAACTTCATATTCTATGGGTGTTCCCTTCACATCTCTTTCACCTTCTACTTCTTCAATATGAATGTCATGCAGGTCATCTTCGTCTGGTGCTTCCTCCTGTACATGGTAACATGACAATAGTTCCTTGACTGTCTTCTTATTTCACTGCTGCTTTTGGTAATAAGTTCTATTTATGGTTCTTCAATGAATATGATTCCTCTGATCTTCTTCAGGGTTGCATATATGTTGGGGTTCTCATGCTCGAATGAGAAAGTGACGGTAAATTTATGTTGCAATGTCATCCATGTTGTAGTTCCTTTGCGCAATTCCTGATATGTATGTCATTTTGCTGGTATGCCCTCTAAAGTGTGAATGAAGTGGTGAGGCCATTCCTCTGGTGGTGTCATTTTCCACAACGTTTTTCACTCCTCCAAGTGTTTCGTTGGTGTCCCTAGCCCTTCATATCTTCATTGTTTGTTGTTTTTATGTTCTGCGCCGAACCTTATGCACAGTAACCGCTTACATTGGTACTAGTTTGTGATAATATCCTTGTGTGTGCCCCACCATCTTGTGGGTGTGGCCTTGAGTGATAAATACAATGCTAGTAGCCTCTGGTTCTCTAATACTTTGTCTTCATACCACGTCAAGAATGTTTCCAAATCATTTAGTCCATGGAAACTGGGTGGTTCTTTGATTTCTATGCCCATCCACCGTACTGTTCTATCTATTCTTGCACATATTCTCGTGGATACTTCATGTAGTCTCTGCTGCTATTTTTCTAACCTGGTGTCTGAATCTGTTTCTCATGAAGTAATGCTCCGCCAACTGAGTACCCCATCTGTAGTTGAGTTTACGTAATCATCCTCATGCGTAGTTGTTCTATACAACTGGCCAATCTCCTCTAAGTCCCGGCAAGTGGGTTCTATGAACCTTTCCCTTTATGATGAATCTATTGGTGCTATGACCCTATAATCTCTAAATTCAAATGTCATTTTCCTTGTCTTCAAGTTAATTATGGCTTTGTTGTCAAACGCCCAATCCAGACCAAGTAGTGATAGGTACAGTGTTGTGCCATATACTATTAGGATGACTTCAAAGTCTGCTTTAGTGTGCACTCCATCAAGATCTACTATTATTCCTTTATGTCTCCCTATTGATAGGACCCTCTGTTGGTTTGCTAGTTTTAATTGGACATTTGAGTATCCCAATGTTGGATCTCCCATGCATTGTCAAGTTTTCTTGGGTAGCACATTCACTTCGGATCCTAGGTCTAGTATGATGTCTCCCATATTGAAATCCCTAATGTTAGAATTTAGTCTAAATTCCCTACTTGTTCGTCTTCTTGTGTGTAGATGATTAACAGTTTTCGGTTCTAGCTTTTGTTCCGTCTCGCTGCTACATTTCTCTAGGATGTTTTGAATTATTTTCATAGATGAAGGATCACTTAACATTTTTATGCATGATTGCAAAAATTCTTTGATAGTACTTACTTGTCCCTTGGGTGGAGTTTCATTGGTATGATCCAATGATGCCAGCATTTCATATTCTAGGGCTTCATGGAATGGTTGTGTAGTGGAATTCGATGTTGTGTCCACCTTCTAAAATTCTTGTCTGGCTTCCTTAAAAGTATCCTTTTCTTTCGACGCATCGAACTGCTTTCTTGGTTCAGTGTTCTTCTTTACCCATTGGTTCTGTGAAGGTTCCTGTCGGACTGTGTCGTTTCCTATCTTTGTTCCTCCATGGGTGACTATATTGATGTTCCGTCCATCCTCCCTTTCTTTGGTTGAAATCGATTGAGCATTTTGGCTGTTTTGGTTCCTCATCTTTACTAATAGTGTCGAACATTCCTCCGTCTCGTGATCCAATGTGTGTCAATACATACAATTCATTGGTGGCAGTGGGAATTCCCATGCATAATGTCTCAGTTGCTGACAGTTGTGACATGTGACTAGTCCTCTGCCACATATGAAACCTCCTCTATCTCATCCTCCTCCTCAATAGCCTGATTGGTCCCCTCTCGGTGCATTGTACTATGGTGCCTGATTATACTGCACGACATTATAATGGGGTTGAGTCGGGTTGTACTATGGTTGTGCGTTATTGTATGGTTGCTGCACAGTATTGTACTGCTGCTGCGTAGTTTTGTATGGAGCCGGTGATTGATTGAACTGTGGTGATGCTTGCCCAGTCATCATTTCAGCCTGTACCTTGTATGCGTCTGATGTTCTTTCCCACATCATCTCCATAGTTCTATAATCTTTGTCTTCGTGGACCACTAACTTACAAAATGTGCAATAAGAATTATTTGGAACTGTCTGATACTTTTGCATCATCGTGAAGTGATAAGGGTCATGACCTGATTTCTTTCATATTTCTCACCATAATCCTCCCTGTGGTAGTGGTTTTGGCATGTCAGTTTCCATATACTGCATGAATGTTGGACATTCGTTCTTGTGTTGTCCTTCTATCCTGCATGTGGTGCACCAAATGACTTCTCGTTTGTCCTTGTTATTATTTTGGTTCAACTAAAATGTTAGGTTCTTCAAATCCTCCTTGAATTCTTCAATAGTTGGGTCTGTCTGCTAGTACTGGTTCTCTTCTAGCTACAAGGCTGCCTATAGAGCCTCGGCCTATGTATGAAACTTCTGTTGTCGTAAGGGATATTTTAGGTGTGGGAGTAGTGAGTTGAAAAAAAGGCGTCGATGTTGCATCTCAGTCATAAGGTATTTTAACTTCCCCTTCAGTTGCTTGAATATTTGGTCAATCTTCCATACAGACTCTCCTAGATTCTATCTTATCTTGATCATATCGTTCATGTACTGATCCTCTGAGCTCGGATTCTGGAACTCATTAATCAGTAGCTTCTTAATGTCTACCAGTGTCCTCGTCATCCTAGGAGCACTGTTCGTGTCTAGACTCATGTACCGGTCTAGTGCGCAGTCTCTTAGCATGATCGCTAGTTGTGCGAGTTTGGTATCTTCATTAGTGACCTGTTTTTCCTCCCAGATCTTTGCACAAATGAACAAATGATTCTCAGGGTCTTCTGTTGCTTCTCCTTGAAATTCTGGTAATCTGATAGTGGGATCGTGTCCTGCCATTCTAAATACTAAAATGCTACCTCTGTCGCGCAGTGTAGATACTTGACTAGTACTTCTTGAAATGGATCCTCCATTTGTTTCTCTTATGGTAGATGTACTTCTTGTTGTCGGGCTTCCTCTGAACTTCGGTTGTCTAAATGGTGGTATTCCCTTTGGTGTATTGGTCGCACATGGGTTTATGGGTTCCACACTGACATTAATATGGAAAGGATGGCTACCTTCTCCTCTCGTTATTGGGCCTCTTGTTTTCCTCTCATAGGTTGCGCGCAATATTTCCTCAATCTGATCCATAGCCTGGAAATCCTCTACCTCTTCCTCATCTCTTTCCAAGCCCTCCCTCACGGCTATGGCTCTCTTCTTGGTATTCACCTTATATTGGCAGGGTGCTCCGCTATGCATCATTCCTGATGACACCAAGATCCACTTAAGCTGGTCTTCATCCATCAATATCGGGTCCAAGAGTTATTCCTCCTTCTTTCCTTTATCCTCACCTTCTTCCATTTCTCCTCTCTCTGTCAGTGCTTCCCCCCTTTCCCCATGCACACAGGGAAGTCTAGTTGTATGATTCCATTGTCATTACCCCTTTATTATATAACAATATTTTAATAGAAGTGTACAGTGATCTAGTGTACAGTGAAATTCCTTCTTTTCTACGTTGTATGACTTCGTTGTGTCGACTGCAAACTCTGTGATGAAGCCTGCCACAATACTGTCAATCCAAAATTCATCTGCGTGGGTGAATTTTTTGTTCACCTGTTGTAACTGATCAACCTGTACTGGGGTCCAATCTAGCTATCAGATCCGGTTTGTCACATGGTTATCTTTCAACCTTACTATCCACTCCTACATTAGGTGGGGAAAATCATAGAAAAAGACTTCGTGTACATCCGTAAACACGTATTTATCCAGATATTTGTGAGGTGTGATGCTAGGGTTTCTATTGTCTTTCTGGGAAAACTCTAGCTCTTTAGTTCTAAACCAGCCTTCGATTTCTTCTTTCATGGGGTTCCATAGTCTCAACATTCCCTTCTAATGGCTCACCGGTCTTCTGGTTTCACTCATTCTTTTATCATGCATTCTATCTCATCTAATTAGTCCTCTCTTATTCCTCTTAATATGAAAACGGAACCATTTGTTGGTTTAATGAACGACTCTTTCCTACTACCTACGTTGTTGACCCAGGGTTCATATATTTCAGGGTACCAACAAAGCCTAAAACTATCGGCCCTTCTGGTAAACCAGAAGGCAACACAGTACACAAAATGCACTGTGCAGTCTCACCCGAGATAGCTTTAAATGGGTGGTTGTAAGACTCATGTGTTTACAGCCTAGGATTGAGCAAGAGATGTGGAATCTGTATTCTAAACCATTTATTATAACTTGTGTTACAAACTACTGTTATTCTCTTTTATACTTTAGCCTCCATGGCATCTTTTCTTGATATCCCAACAACAATTAACCAAGCAATGTAATAACTCATTCATTCATTACACACAACATTTAGCTACTAAAAGTATGACAAATATATGCATGCATTCATCACATTACACAGGTATTACCGTGGTTCACCCCCTCTTGGGCTACGTCCACAAAGAATTGGCTCTTGGCTTTCTTATTATGGTAGTTCTGCAATTCTCACGTCGCGTGCTTACAACTCTCCTCATATGGGAAAGATCTATATGAGGTGAACTAGATCACACAAGGCTCCTTGGCCTGCGATCTAATCCTCAAGATCCACCTTTTCTCCTCTGCTCTAGTTCAACCTCTTTACAAAAGTAGTTTATCTAATCAAAAACATTACATACCATATCAACCTCTACAAAAGTAGCGAACAAACCCTTCCTATGATACCTGCATATCTATATTTATATCTATCAGGCTCTTCAGTCATTTACATGGAACCTTAAAAAAACCCTAACCCTAGTTTCGTTAGGTCTTCCTTCTCTGCATGCATTCTTTGCTTCCTTCCAGTTGTCGCTTCCTTATTGCATGCGTGCATGTTGTGCTTCTTACTAGTTATCGCGTTCCTCTTGCACACTTTCTTTCCCACGATTGCTCTTCCAGCTGTCATTCTTCTTTTTGCATGCTTTCTTTCCCACTTTGGCCTACTGCCAATGAATACTAAATACAAATATGGATGAAACATATGAGAGACATCAACAAAGGCTTGAATATCATGGAATTTTGAAATAATTCCAAAATGACCTTTGTTAGAATCTTTTCCATATGATGGGAGATGATGATTTCTAGAGAACCTACTTTGAGACATTTGAGCATGTAGGAATTTCCATCCTTCTAAAAACTCATGTATAATTCTAGGAAATCCATGGTAATAGGGCCTGATGTTATTATCCATTATACATCCAAAACGATATCACACCCACACATTTTAATGGAAGACACGTGAATTTTTAGGGAATACTCACCCATTTGAAGTTGCACATTTTCACACCAACCACCACATTTTAGAGATACCCCATTAGAAATCATAATATGAAAATATTTAACACCATGGATATGGAAGTGTGTTTCTTGGGAAAATAAGCAATGAAATTATAGATTTTGCTTCTATATCTTAAGACAATGACCTCCGTCCTTAAAATGTTACCAACTTTAACATCTGAGGAGAAGAAATATTGGACAAACCATGAAGGGAAATTTGGGGGAAATTTGGAGTTCTCACCTAGTTGGTGAGGAAGAAGAACTTCCTCAATGGTTGGAGTGGCTTCATCCTAATTCCCACCATCAAATTCCTAATAAAAAATGCCCTCATAAATGACCATATATAATTTACGCTCCTTACATTTATGCTTTGAAGAATATTTTTCATTGCATTTGTAGAAGATATCCTTGAGAACATCAAGTTCACTAAGTTAATAGAGGAAGAAAGAAGCATACCCTTTTTAGATGTTTACCAAGAAATATGATGGTTCCCTTATGTGACAAGTATACAAAAAAAGACCCATACTAATAGGTATATTCATGCAAACTCACATCATTTCCTAGCTCAAAAACTTGGTATTATAAATACTTTGGTAACTAGGGACATTAAATTATTTTATATTGATCATATTGATCATGAATTGAATCACTTGTCAAAGTTTTACAAAAGGAATGGGTATGAAAATAAACATTGTGAGATAATTGTTGCAAAAGTAAGAAGAGGTCCTTATTCAAGGAACATGGTGAAGAAAGAAATAACCATATTTGTATTATTAGGAGGGTATTAAAGTGTTTTAATAATGATTCTATTTCCTCGTAAGGATGATCCTAGAGTAGGATCAAAACCACTGAGGTAAAATAAAAACATAACCAGTTTCTGAGTAATACAAGAGACCCTTGAGTTAATTTTACTCCATTTTAGCCCATGCCAACTTGTGGAGCTTGAGAGGTGGGGAAGGATATTGGGGAACCATCATATTTTGGTAGGGATGTGGAGAAAGGTTAGAGAATTTGGAATAAAATAGGATATGACTTAGGCACAATGAGAAAGGTGATTGGCCTCCAACCAAGTAGTAGGGTGGTTCATCTCTACTTAGGCTCTGATTTCTTCCTTAATACCATTGATAAATCATTGATTAAAAATTTAATGAATTAAATTATATTTTTTTTTATAATAGCTAAGCATTTAAAAGCACCAATATAGTCTTCCATTGTATTCATTTGGTGCAATTTGGAAAGTTGGCCAAAAAAAATTGCATCTTTAATAAAGTGATAAAGCAAGGATTTCACAAACTAACTCCATGCAATGACCCTTGGGGATGCATTCTTATGTCATTTCCACTACTACCAACATTCCCTATCTAGGTGTAGGACACATATTTGTAGTTTCAATAGTTCATCTACTATGTCATGAAGGGAAAATAAGTGTTCCACTTGGTCCACCCAACCAATTGGATACAACCCATCAAACTTGTTCAGATCATCTTTAGGGAGGTGAGGCATTAATGGTTAGTGGAATATTCTTCCTCCTCAAGGTGCTTACCATTATGGAAATCTTCACCAAAGACATGGTTAGCTTCCTTGGGCTTACCCTCCAGCTTCACATTCTAATCAAATCAAAGGTTGACTTATGAAATGAGGGAAGGCATATTGATTTCCACTTTGTTAATAGGCTAGGAGAGAGACTCGACAATTTTATTCACTTCATCCATGGCTAACATGCTATGGGTGTTTTTCATGTGACCACTGGTTCCATCGAAGAGGCTTTCAAGAGATATCCCAACACCTTTATTTTTTTGAGAGGAATCTATGGATAGGGATCATAAGAAATGGTATGAGTAGTCCACACAAAAAAATATTAATTGCAAAGATACACCATGACAACAACATCACGAAAAGATTTATTTGAGCTAGGTCTCCTGTAATGGTGTTGGTTTTCCTTAGACTTGTTTTTGAATTAATACAAGGGTAGTATTACTCCCTTTTGAGTGTTACTACACTGATAAAATTCCCAAATTCCTGATATTTCAAATATGTAGGAATTTCATGGTTTGTGTTGTAGAAGCTAGGGTTTTCAGGTTCTTAAAAATAGAGGACTACCAAGTGCTATATCTCTCTAATATACTGAAGGTTTTCTAACAATAGTACGTAGTCGAATATTTCATGGCACCAACTAAGGAGGATAGGTTGTAACCTTAGCCATACTACTTGATTCCTTGGTATGCGATAGTGATCTCCTAGAGTGTTGTTCTTGATGTACTATAGCAACAAGATAACTGATGAGATTATGTAATTATAATTACGGGTGCACTTATGGGGCTCCTAATATACCTGGAGGTGCATGTAATACAAATATGTATACATATTTTGTTTGATGTGGTACAAGGGATACCAATAGAAGGTTATAAGGGTGTCCATCAAGGTGATGTCTCTTGTATTTTTCACATGGGGTCTTCCCCAACCATAGTTTTACCCATTGAAAAACAAATATTTTTATTATTTAAAGATGTTGAAACACGTCTCTATCCTTAAAAACAATTCTAACATTAGATCACATGATGGTATAGGAAAGTGATCTTAGACCACTTGTGGTGTTTCTTTTAGTTGAAATAGAATATTTAGAGCAAAACAGATAGACTATAGATTTGGAAAGAAGATAAAAAAATTAATACATAAGGAAATATAGTTGTGGAAAAGAAATGAACATAACCAAAATTGGAAAATAATAGTAGTAAGAAAATCTTTATTAATATTTAGAACTAAATGCAATGTTCACTTGCCTCTTTGAGGAGGGAAGCTCTAACATGAACAAAGATCCAAACACAATAATATTCACTTGAAAACTAATTACATAGCTTCTAATTTTATATATAGTTTCTAATTAACCAAAACCCTAACCACCTAGTGGACACCCATTAATGAATCCCAAACCACGGATCCACTTCATTATTGATTTCACACTCTACTACCTCGAGGGGATTTATCAAATAAATATGGTCCTCAATACATTAAGTAACAATCTATTCCACTAACTAGAGGAGTTAAGGTGGGACCCTAACATAGACGTTATTCATTTTCTCCAAACCTACAAACAAATGGTTAATGTAATAACCTTGTTTTATGGAAATCTCCCCGGTGAGTAGGGTTAGAACTATTGGGAGAGTAGTCAAAGATAACTAGATTATTTTCTAGAATCTTCAAGTTATATTATCAAATGTGAAAGAGATAGTAGAGGAAAATACTTGGAATTAAATTACCAATTCCTTTGACCTTATGAGCAATCCAAATAACAATTTACTGACATAATCTCCAAATATGCACACAAGTTAAGAAATAGCCTTCCTCAAACTTGATGAAGCATATAAGTAAAATACAAAAACTTTTAAAAAATGAATTCTAATTGAGATAAGGTAAATCAATTTCATCTACAATCCATTAAACTGAAAGAAAATCAAGATAATATTGCACAATGAACTTTTTGGGGGTTGCAAAAGAGAGATCATTCTATATAAATCAGAAATATAACAACAAGTTTTTACCCGATCCTTGTTGTTGACACCTTCTTCACCCAAGTTTGGGTTCCTCTAGCCATAGAACTTATTAGTCTCAACTCCACGAGCAAGTACTAGTTTTAATTTAGAAGGGAAACCCAGTGGGGATTTAGTTCCAATTCAAAACTAGACATTGATATCAAAACAAAGGAGTTTTGATGGTGAAGAAACTATAAAAAATCCTATACAAATGATTGTCCAAACAATTCTCCAACATGTATTTATATCAACTAGTCATAGCCCTTTACCCCAACATAAAACTCTTATTTATACCATGGTGAACTCATTTAGGTCATTAGGGCTCGAGATCAAGGGTGTCCAAGTGTATGAGCTCCATGATCTCCATTCAAAATTGCATATTTTGCACACTTTTATTTTTTTAGACCATTTTGGAGGTGCTCCTTGCTAGAAGGAAAGTTACAAGCACAAACTATTGAGCTAAAAAAACATATAACAGGAGTGACAAGTCATGAAGAAATAATATGTAACTAGTCAAACAAAATATAAGTAGTCAAGAGTAACCAAATATAACTATAACAAATGCTAACACTCTTCACATTCACATAGTCTCTACTCACTATGCCATGCAAACTTACAATCCTGTGAAGCTCTCAATCTTTAAATGATAATAAATACATTTGACAAACAATTCTTATATGCACAATTACCTCATTCCTTTACACAATAATTATATTCAAACACAACTCAAATTGATATGGATTCATAATCTTCTTATTAAATCCGAAAAATCTACTCTATATATTCACATATTTTACATGAAGATCTATGAAAATATACATAGAAAATAATCTCTCGATATCTAAACATATATATTTATTTTTAGAGTTAATAATATAAATTTTAATCACTTTACTAATAATACAGTAATGATAAATTTACAATACATAACCCATCAATACAACTCAATGCTTCTCCTCTATTTATGGCACATATTCATCAAACTTTTATTTTCTCTAATACATTCATTCGTTCACCAAACTCTTTATTTTATTGGGATGCAATCTTCATGCCCTCTGTTGATTCTCACCTTTCGGGATTTGACTTCCCACATCTGCCTATCTTTCAACCCCAGGAATTCTTCATTCACCAAACTCTTTATTTTATTGGGATGCAGTCTTCATTTTATTGGGATGGAGTCTTCATACCCTGATGATTCTCACCTTTAGGGTTTTGACTTCCCACATCTGCCTATCTTTCAACCTCTCAAGGAATTCTCCCTGACCTTTCCTCTCACTAATCTATGAGCTCTTTGAAATACCTTGAATCTTCTCCTAAGACTGGCTTGTATATTTTAAATAATGAGATAGTAATTTCAAATTTATAAGAAATTCAATAATAAATAAAAACTTTAAGCTAAAACTTAGCCAATGGCGAAAGTGATATCAGAGTGCTCATGCTTACGATACACAGTAGAAAATCACATAACCATCTATATCAGAAAAAAACAACAGTTGACAAGTAAAACCATCTTCTGTACCTCCGAGCTGGTAGGACCGTGCATAGACTTTACATAGATTCCACTGTGTTAAAATTGGATGAGCGCTTGCATTTTATTTACAGGTTTCAAATTTAAGAAAAAACTTGAAGTACAAGGGATAGAACACACAGCCAAATCGAAATAAATTAATGGATCAGCATATCGATTTACTATGGCTCGAGTAAATTCATTGGAAATGGCCTTACACTTTCCTGGCAGTACACGGAGCTCCCACGCAGATCTACATACTTTTCTCTGTCGTATGGATACTCCAGTTTACAACATTTTCTGTCTTAGCAACCTCTGCTTATGCTCCCAATTGAGAAATTCCTCAAATGGAAGAAGCAAGAAATTTTTACTATTTTGTTTCATCATAGAACATGTAAGACTGAAAATAAATTTTCCATAACAAACCCTGAGATTGATATCATACAATTTTCCACAAAGTTGAGCTCTGTAGCTCGATGAGTTCATATAAGTGATGGGTTTTTTTGGGCCGAATGATGAGTTCACATATTAAAACCTAGGTGAAGTGTGACACTAGGAATTGAACTAGAAGTAGGAGTAGGATGGGGTTCGTTGTTGGAGAGGGGTAGGGAGATTCTGAGGGGAAACTCGGCAGACGGGGCATGTGACGTGGCTTCGAAGCCATTGATCGATGCAAACAGCGTGGAAGATGTGACCACAATCAGGTATCACTCTGACAACCTCGGATTCCTTGTAATCACTCAAGCAGATCGAACAGCAACTCTTCATGTCCTCCGCTTCTTGATCTGAATCTCCAGATTTCAGCGATTGGCAGGATTTCTCCGAGTATATGATCCTGGGGCAACATGAATCCAAAGCTGCCTCATCCATCACAATTACAACGCCATCTTGAGGGGCGGTGCCACCAGTACTGTGAGCCCCGCCCTGTACTTCATTAGTT
>JASDQU010101324.1:624519-635227 GCA_032191745.1 Picea mariana | reverse complement strand
AAGTGAAGGTTGTATATCCATATTTGTAGATAAGGTGTGGAAGGTCACCAAAGGATCATTGGTGATAGAAAAAGGAGAGAAGGTAGGTACATTGTATTTATGTACTGGTAATACTGACTCTTCTATCTCTTTAGACTCTACAGGCTTGGACACATGAGTGAGAATAGAATGCATATACTTCACAAAAGAAATTTGTTTCCATATCTTAAACAAATTGATTTGGATTTATGTAAGCATTGTGTTTATGGAAAAAAAAAAAAGAGTAATATTTCTCATAGTCGGAAAAGAAAAGAAGAGTGAAAGGTTAGAGCTTTTGCATACATATGTATGGGACTAGCTCAGGTATCATATCTTGGTGGCTCTCATTATTATGTTACTTTTATTGATGATGCAACTAGAAAAACTTGGGTTTCTTGCATTCAACAAAAATCTGATGTTTTTTTATACTTTTAAGAAATGGAAATCTTTGGTTGAGAATGAGACATGAAAAATGTTGAAGTGTCTCAGATCAAACAATGGAGGTGAATATTGCAACAAGGAGTTTGATGATTTTTTTTTTACCATGGGATTCGTAGAGAGAAGATATTTCCAAGAACACCACAGGAAAATGGTGTGTTAGAAAGGATGAACAGGACAATCATGGAGCATGCAATGAGTATGATATTGCATGCTATTTTGCCCTTACAGTTCTGGGCATATGTTGTAGATGTTTTTGTTTACTTAATAAACAAAGGACCTTCAATCTATTTGGATGGTAGAATTCTAGAGGAGGCATGGACAGGTAAAAAGGTAAACTATTCTTATTTCAAGACTTTCGGTTGTGAATCATTTGTCTATATTGATAAAGAAAATAGAACAAAGATTGAGGCAAAATCCAAGAAGTGTACCTTTATTGGATACGACGTTAATGATTTTGGTTATCGCTTATGGGATTATGAAAATAACAAAATCATTAGGAGTATAGATGTCATATTCAATGAGAAGGTCATGTATAAATATCAGTTGTAGGGAAAGAAACAGGAAAAAGAAAAACCAGAATACACAGTGCTTGATGAGATCACTGAAAAATAAACTCCAAAGGTACCAGAAAATCAAAATGTACAACAACAAGATCAACATGTACCTCAAACTCCTGCAAGTGTTGTTAGAAGATATATCTCGTTAAGTAGACCCCATGAACAATACTCTCCTTCATTGTATTATTTATTGTTGAGTGATTCTGGTGAACCATAATGTTACGAAGAGGCAATGCAGGTAGACACAAAAAGAAGTTGGAGAAAGGAATGAAAGAGGAAACATATTCCCTCATAAATAACCAGACTTGAGAGTTGGTTCAGTTGCCTACAGGAAAAAGAGCATTACAAAATAAATGGGTTTACAAGTTGAAGAAAGAAGATGGAGGAAAAAATAGGTACAAGGCTAGACTTGTTGTAAAGGGGTTTGCACAAAAGAAAGGTATAGATTTTTATGAAATATTTTCTCCTATTGTTAAAATGACTTCAACTATGATTATTTTAAGTCTTGTGGTATTATAATATTTTCATCTTGAACAGTTAGATGTAAAAACAAATTTTCTCCATGGAGATTTGGAGGAAGATACTTATATGCAGTAGCCACAGGGGTATGAGGTCAAAGGGAAGGAGAATTTGGTATGCAGGTTGAATAAGAGCTTGTATGGCCTAAAGAAAGCTTCAAGGAAGTGGTATTTGAAGTTTGACAGGTTTATGACAGAACAAGGTTATAGTAGATGTCATTCTGATCACTGTGTTTATTTTAAAAGGCTAGAAAATGGAATCTATATTATCTTGTTATTGTACGTAAATGGCATGCTTGTTGCAGGGTCTAATATGAAGGATATGAATGTGATCAAGAATAAATTATCTAATTCATTTGCGATGAAAGATTTGGGTGATGCAAAGAAAATCCTTGGTATGAGGATAACAAGAGACGGGAAAAATTGCAAATTGAAATTGTCTCAGGGTGAGTACTTAGAGAAGGTGTTGGAGAGGTTTAGAATGAAGAATGTAAAACCAGTTAGTACACCTTTGGCCAACCATTTCAAATTAACTAGCGAAATGTTTCCCAAGACACAGGAGGAGATAGAATAAATGTCCAGGGTCCTTTATTCATCAACAGTTGGAAGCTTGATTTATGCGATGGTTTGCACAAGACTAGATAATTCATATGCAGTGGGAGTTGTTAGCAGGTATATGAACAATCCAGGTAAAGAAAATTGAGAGGCAGTAAATTGGATTCTCAAGTATTTGAGAGGTACTTCTACTCATGCATTATATTTTGGAGGTTCATACATTGTTCTATAGGGCTATGTTGATTTAAATATGGAAGATGATAAAGTTAGTAGCAGGAGCACCAAAGGGTATGTTTTTACTATAGGTGGAACAACAATAAGTTGGATTTTGAAACTGCAAAAGGTTGTTGAACTTTCAACAATAGAGGTAGAGTATGTTGGTGCTACAAAGGCTAGTAAATAAATGATTTGGTTACAGAGTTTTATGGAGGAATTGGGAAAGAAGCAGGAGAACAACAAGTTGTACTGTGATAGTGAGAGTGCCATTCATATTTCAAAGAACTTAACCTTTCATTCAAAGACTAAACATATACAACTCGAGTACCATTTCATATGATCCATCTTTGAAGATGGACATTTGAAGTTGGAAAAGATACACACTAGCCAAAATCCTGCAAACATGTTAACAAACAGAGTAACCAAGGAGAAACTGAGCTCCTACTCAGTTTCAGTTGGTCTTCAAAAATGAAGATGAAGATGAAAAATTTTCCAAGTCCAAGAAGGATCATATTCTAGCATATACATCAGTGGTCGAGTTGTTGACATTAGTCTGCAAGTGGGAGATTGTTCGTTGTGGAGCCTGATTATCTTCCTGATTCAGAGGTATTTGTTTTCAGTTGTGTTTATACCCCATGAAGAATTTACACCCTAGAAGAATTCACACTCATCCATGTGGGAGAGTGTAGAGGGGGGTTACTCCCTCTATGGGGTCCGGGGCAAAGTGGGCCCCCAGCAGGGGTTCGAGGGCGAAGCCCCCGAAGGAAAAATTGCCTTGTAAATGTATATTGTAATTTCATTGTAAATCTGGACCGTTCATTATAAGGTCGCAGATATGACCACAGAAGTTAGGTTAGGTTTTGTTTCCCTAGAAGGAAACCCTCTTTAATGAGGGAAATGTATTGTGGCTATGGATCATTACAAATATTGTATTTTGAGATAGGAGACTGTGAGAGAAAGAAGAAGAAGTTACAATGGGTTTGTTTTAGGGTGTATCCCTTCCTTTGTTGGATAATAATAAATGAAGGATCTATCAATTTCTCTGGTGGATGTATCCCACACTGGGTCAACCATGTATATCTGTGTCTCTATTGTATTGTGTATCTTCTGTGTTTATTTCCACATTTTTTTTATTTTATTGCTCCGTGATCATGTTTTTCTAACAATTTTGTAATTTTTATGCTCTAGATCTCAATAGGGAAATTAACTTTGTTAATTTTTATGGACAAATCATAGTTAGAAAGAACAATGATGGAAAGTTTTTAATGATATGCATTTCCCATATTAGGAGGTGGTTTGAGAAGGTCATTTGAATATAGTTCTCAAAACGAGTGAATTATGTGTAGATGGTTGTAGATTAGATGTCCTATGGCCTATTTTTCTACCTCTTTGAAGAGATAAAATTAATTTATGTAGATACTATACAAGTCAAACATACTTAGATGAAAAAACAAATAAAATTAGATGATTTGTAAAAAAGACCAGAAAAAGATTTTTCGTTTCGATGACATCTTAAATGAAAAAAAAATGAAGAGATAAAATTAACTTATGTAGATACTATACAAGTCAAACATACTTAAATGAAAAAAACAAATAAGAGTAGATGATTTGTAAAAAGGGCCAGAAAAAGATATCTCAGATGAAAACAATATATTTAGATAATGTGTTGGGGTGAAGGTAACTTATGATCACCTTCCTATGCTCTTCCAATTAGATATCGATGCAAATAAGACTATTTCCATTTAAATTCAAATCACACTAGTAAGAAATAGAGGAATTTAGAGACTTTAGTTAATAAGGAATGGAATCCATGTGATCACCCAACATCATGAGAGTATTCATAAGAGTATGCTATGAAGGATTTTCAAGAAAATACGAATATAACTGAAAGTATTTTAAATGATTGGTTTAAAAAACAAAATGACAAAGTTAAGGGGAAATGTAAGAAATAAAAAGTGAATTGGAATTATTATATAAACATTTGAAAGAAGGATGCTAGATACTTTACATGGTGAGATTGAAAAGGTGGAGGGCTAAATGCCCAAGCTATTGATATGGAAGGAAACTTTATGGAGATAAAAACTAGGGCTTTATGGCTAAAAGAGGAGGATAAACATACACTTTGATTTTAGAGTGATGCACAAAGAAAAAAAATCAAAATATTATAGGGGGTAAATGATACAATTGGATCTAAACATGAAGGTTTTGAAAAAATTGCAAAGGTCATAGTAGTCATTATGTTGGAGGTTTTGAGGGTAAATGATACAATTGGATCTAAACATGGAGGTTTTGAAAAAATTGCAAAGGTCACAATAGTCATTATGTTGGAGGTTTTGAAAAAATTGCAAAGGTCACAGTAGTCATTATGTTGTGATCTACAAAAAATGAATTTTTTGGCATCATGGACATCCTTCCTCACTTCAAGAGATTGGTTAAGGAAAAACAAAATAACAATATAATACCCTATATGGAAGAATAATAATGGAATATTGTATTATATTTCTTCCTTTCAATAGTATATGGAAGAATAATAATGAAATATTGTATTATATTCAGAATAATAATGAAATATTGTATTATATTCCTTCCTTTCAATAGGATAAGGTGATTAGGACAAATAGTTGGCCATCATTTAAATTTCTTAAAATTATTTGAAATCATTAGGAAAGACATCATGTCAATAATGAATGACTATATGTAAACATTAAATATTTGGGGCCCTTTAAACTTAACTTTCATAAAATATCTTAAAATAAGAAAAAAACGCACCTATTAACACTTAGATACCAATCTATTTATACATTTACAAGATTATAGATAAAATTATTGCATGAAGACGAGAACCAATTTTATCAAGGTACATTGTTGGCGAGAATTTTGGTTTTTACATGAGAAATTAATCCTTGATGTTATAAGGGTTGACTAAGAGACCCTACATATAATTAAAAAAAGGAAATTCTTGATTTTATAAACAAACTATATCATTCAAAGGCCTATGATTGGGTGAGATTGACATATTTGAGATTGATCAAGATTCACATTGGTGTTATATCCCAATGGTTAACGGGATGGAAGAATGTTACAATATTGTTTTTTTTTTTATGATAAAAAAGGTTACTTTCAAAGTCTTAAACCACACCTAAGTGATAAAATAAAGATGCCATCTATAACATTATTAATTTGTTAGTTGTATAAGGATGAAGCATGATTCTTACAATCTCGAGAAATAAAAACAATTTAACTGAATTAAAAATTCCATGGACATCTCAATCACTTATCTTCTATTTGTTGATGATATATTACTTTTCATGAATGGTACTACAAGTGAATGGTACTGCAAGGGAGGGTAATGTTTTTATGATAAAAAAATATTGTTTATTTTTTTATTATAAAAAAGGTTACTTTCAAAGTCTTAAACCATACCTAAGTGATAAAATAAAGATGTCATCTATAACATTATTAATTTGTTAGTTGTATAAGGATGAAGCATGATTCTTACAATCTCGAGAAATAAAAACAATTTAAGTGAATTAAAAATTCTATGGACATCTCAATCACTTATCTTCTATTTGTTGATGATATATTACTTTTCATGAATGGTACTACAAGTGAATGGTACTGCAAGGGAGGGTAATGTTTTTATGATAAAAAAATATCGTTTATTTTTTTATTATAAAAAAGGTTACTTTCAAAGTCTTAAACCATACCTAAGTGATAAAATAAAGATGTCATCTATAACATTATTAATTTGTTAGTTGTATAAGGATGAAGCATGATTCTTACAATCTCGAGAAATAAAAACAATTTAAGTGAATTAAAAATTCCATGGACATCTCAATCACTTATCTTCTATTTGTTGATGATATATTACTTTTCATGAATGGTACTACAAGTGAATGGTACTGCAAGGGAGGGTAATGTTTTAGATAGGACCCTCAAAACATTTTGCTTATCAAAATGTATGCAAATTAAATATAAAAAATCTAATATAACTTATCATAAGTTAGTGGAAAATATTTCAGATCTCATTTATATCATATTACCATTCAAGTAAAATAAGTTGTTGATAGCATGAAATATGAAAGGATAGACAAATAAATAGATTTATGGTGAAAAAAATGGTTATCTATGAATGACAGAATTATACTTAAGAAAAGTGTCATTGAAGCAAAGCCAATATATTGGATGAAAATAGCATGAATCCCTAAGAGTGTCCCAAGTGAAATTAGAAAGAAGATCTATGTGTCTTAATGGTATAGTAGGGATGACAAGGCCCCCATTCCTTTGGTGAAATGGAAAAGACTAGCAAGGAAAAATTCATTAGGGGTTGGGGCTTGAAATATATAAATCTCTTTTCCAAATCCTTGGCACGAAAATTGGAATGGAGAATATTAACTTCAAAATGACTACATGGTAAGAGGCGATGGGAAACAAATGCATAACACTAACAAGTGTGTAGGATCGGATCAATATGCAAGAAAAGAAAACCACAAGGAGGTTCATTTATTACAAGGCAATGATATATTCTGATCACATCAGTAGAGACAAACATGCATGTGTATTTGGATATGGGTAGAGGGTTAGAGTGGGCCTATATTTATGGGTTGGAGATACCCATGTCATTAGACTATGAATATATTCAAATATTATGTAAGGGAAGTAAAAGGAATGTAGGATATGAGATTGACAATTACAATAGAATAAGTTGGAATGAAAAGAATCACAAGACGATTACACATCACAATTAGCTAGTAAGAGTCGTGATTGGGTTAAAAGTGATCAACATGATACTCTAATGTAAGCTCAAAATAAATTGGGATGAATATACTTTGCCTCCTTAAGTGTCATAATTTCAAATAAACATATGGGTGATGATAGTTGGAAGTGGCACTTAATTTGGAATTGGAATCCCCTCTTAAGGAAATAATCCTTCTTTGGTTAATTCTTCATAACCTATTACCCACCTTAGATATTATCCAACATATATATTGGTAAGACCTAGGAATATGTGTGATATATAGGTAATATGAAGAAAGCATAAACTGTATTTTTCTCACATTTCATTATACCAAAGAGATGTGGCCACATTAAGGAGAATTAATGGAGGAAATGATAATGGGATGTGGTGCATTAAGGAGAATTAATGGAGGAAATGATAATGGGAAGGTACATTTTTTGAGGGAGAATTTAAACATTGGTTAAAAAACGAAGAGGTTAGGAAGACACACCATTCCCAACTAGTATATGTATTATAGAAAATATAGTTAGCAATGGAATCTAATATCTTCCAAGAAAATATATATCCTCAATGATGAATTATTACTAGGTTAAAATATCTTAAAAAATATTGGTCATTTAGAAAAAGGAAAAATAAAGGAAAATCACATTATTTGACATTAATAAATCAAAATCATATGCATTCTTTGATGGATCCTACCAATTAAAAAGAATTGGTAATCTAGAAAAAGGAAAAAAATAGAGGAAAATCACATTATTTGACTTTAATAAATAAAAGCATATGCATTCTTTGATGGATCCTACTAATTAAAATAATGAGATAATGGGATATGGAAAATTTTACACTTATTAGGCTTACATAAAATAATTTTTGAATGTGTTTTAGGGACGGTAATAAACATAAATTAGTGGTATATCCTTACTGTTGACACTAATTACTTCATAATTTAGAATTAAGGAGTTTCGGGTGTATGGAGACTCTTAGCTTTTAATATCATAGTTTAAGATATTCATGAAGGAAAATAATATATTATTGCATAGGTTAATACATAGATACTAAGACCTAAACTATTCCTTTCATAGTTTTTCATGTCATCATTTTATGAGAGAACACAATCAAGATGAAAATAAGTAATCCTAGAAAGCTTGTGGGAGACAATTTGGTTTATTGATGGTGGTCAAATGGAAATATGATCATCCCCACAAGATAATTTTTTCATCAATGATGTTTCTGGTTCTAACATAATCCATTTTTTATAAATATGCATATGTTATTTTATTTTTTTTGTTATATGTAAGATTTTTGTTATAATTTTTTAATTATATTAGATGTTTCTAGAATAATTATTAGATGTTTCTAGAATAATAGTTTTGAAGGTTCATGGTCTCACATGTAGTAGTTTACCTCCCCTTGTGGGTAATTTATATGATATAAATATTTTTAATTTTCAATAAATTTGGAAAAAGATATGATCTTCTTCTAAATAAAATAAATAAATATTTCAATGTTATTAACAAATTATAATGATCTTTGTTCTTTAAAATTGAATCATAAACAAAGTATGCATATAAATATAAATGAAAAAATTATATACAAGAGACACTGATATGCAACATGTGAAATATTACCCTTGTATTAATGATTTCCATGAGAGAAATAAATTTTCACATACCTCTTCAAGGGAGAAACCTCTTATGAAAATATCTACAAATACAACAACAACACTTGACAAAACATCAAATATCCTTCTATCTCTATAAATAGTTTCTTAATAAAACAAACCAAATTAGATGACATTTATTTAATAAACATAACTCTTTTATATTAAGTAATTAAACACTAACTATCAAATATAACTTATTCAAGACACTAGCCTTATACTTTAATTAAGTAACTTATATACCGTAAAGTCGAGAGTTTAAAGTAGGATCCTAATATGTCCTTCCCTTCTAAAAATAGTATTATACTCAAGATTAAAGACACTTAAATTGTTGTAAAATTATTGTTGGTTCCCAAATGGCATCGTTTAACTGCATATATATTTCTAATAGCTAAGATACTCAACCAATACAATGACCTTTAATCCAAAATGAGTGCAATAAAATACACTATCGAGAAATAGGGTGAAAAGGTTTCTAAAATCACCTCAATCGTCCACCACTTGGAAATTTAGGTTGCTCCACTTAAGACTTGGAAAAATATCGATTGGATAATGGCTTACCTCCTACCCCATGAAACCGATTGGTTAGAAAATCACATGGATATACCTAGTGAGGAATATTTTAAGGGTGGAGAGTATATATGAATAAGTTTGACAGGTTCAACCCCATTAATTTGGTCACTGCGATATTCCGTTAAAATCCTCAATATTTAAAGATTGAATAAATGACATAATTAATTAAAGCACTTTCTAATAAAATTGCACGACTCGAGATGGGAAATAAAGTTGTTGGTCCAATATCACAAAATATTGGATAGAGGAAACCCCACCATGTAGAACAAGAAAATCCTAATTTTCATTTTAGAAATCAAAATCCATATAGATTGCGATTTAATCCCCAATTACTTATAAGAAATGAAAATCTTCCTATTCAACCTCCTTTGAAAAATAATGTTGTTAAAGATTTTGCAAATATAGAGGAAATGGAATATGAATTGTTGGAGGATTAAGATTCCCCTTGGGGATTTAAATTGGATGGAAGAGGAAGTAAATACTACAAATATAAGACAAGCAAATTACCAATAATCTTTGGGGATAAATAATCAATTTTTTGAAACTTTAAAAGAAGAGGATGAATATCTATGGTTTACTCAATATAGAAATTTTGTGGATTCTATGCGAGTAGAGTTGCAACATAAATATGATCTTTCACCTCAAACTAATTCTAACCCAAAAAAAAATAAAACTAGAACCAACTATTCCCAAAGCTATTAAGGTAGATTTAGATGTTGGGAAAAACAAATAGAAATTATAAAATGTTTTTTTTCTATGGAAGTAAGGAAAAATGAAAAAGTAAAGGAATGTGGAAACATATGTGAAAATGTGAAACTTCAAATGGGGGATTATCAACTCAAAATCCATATGTTTGTCAAGGAAAAATTTATGGGTTGTATATCACCATGAGCTAATTTTCCATGCTTTTTCTAAAAAATGATTCTCCAATTTCATTTTTTTTTTAAGTGATTTGCCCAAATCCTATAGAATAAAACTATTTTACCTTCAAAATAGCCCAAATTTTATAGAAAATATATAAAATCCTTATAAATTTGAATATTTTTACAAAAATATTGTCAAACATTTTATAGTTTTCATATTAGGGACTAGTAAGATTCACCAAGGTTTTTACATTCTAAGATAAATTTCCATCCTTAAAATTATCCCTGAAGTTTTCTATCGAAATTGGTGGTTGTTATGTAGTTCCTAGAGAAAAATGGTTAAGCACTTTGGATGTAGTTATGATGGATTTCGATGAATTATTCATGAGATTCACTAAATATAGGGCTACATATACCCTAATGGGGATTCAATCTAGTTCCCTTAAAATTATCAACTCTCACCTTATGGACAATCTCTTAAAGAAAGGCCACTTAGGCATTATTACCCAATTTAACGCCTTCCAAGTAATGGACAACCCCAAGAAGGAAATTTGGCCTGATTTGTAGTC
>JASDQU010101324.1:582298-599613 GCA_032191745.1 Picea mariana | reverse complement strand
CATGAAACCGATTGGTTAGAAAATCACATGGATATACCTAGTGAGGAATATTTTAAGGGTGGAGAGTATATATGAATAAGTTTGTCAGTTTCAACCCCATTAATTTGGTTACTGGGATATTCCGTTAAAATCCTCAATATTTAAAGATTGAATAAATGACTAAATTAATTAAAGCACTTTCTAATAAAATTGCACGACTTGAGATGGGAAATAAAGTTGTTGGTCCAATATCACAAAATATTGGATAGAGGAAACCCCACAATGTAGAACAAGAAAATCCTAATTTTCAATTTAGAAATCAAAATCCATATAGATTGCGATTTTATCCCCCAATTACTTATAATAAATGAAAATCTTCCTATTCAACCCGCTTTGAAAAATAATGTTGTTGAAGATTTTGCAAATATAGAGGAAATGGAATATGAATGGTTGGAGGATTAAGTTTCCCCTTGGGGATTTAAATTGGATGGAAGAGGATGTATTATATATATAACATAAGCAAATTACCAATAATCCTTGGGGATAATAATTAATTTTTTGAAACTTTAAAAGAAGAGGATGAATATCTATGGTTTACTTAATATAGAAATTTTGTAGATTCTATGTAAGTAGAGTTGCAACATAAATATGACCTTTAACCTCAAACTAATTCTAATCCCAAAAAATAAAATAAAACTAGAACCAATTATTCCCAAAACTATTAAGGTGGATTAGATGTTGGGAAAAACAAATAGAAAAAATAAAATGATTTTTTTTTTCTATGGAAGCAAGGGAAAATGAAAAAGTAAAGGAATGTGGAAACATATGTGAAAATGTGAAACTTCAAATGGGAGATTATCAACTCAAAATCCATATGTTTGTCAAGGAAAATTTTAGGGGTTGTATATCGCCCATGAGCTAATTTTCCATGCTTTTTCCAAAAAATGATTTTCCAATTTCATTTTTTTTTAAAGTGATTTGCCCAAATCCTATAGAATAAAACTATTTTACCTTCAAAATAGCCCAAATTTTATAGAAAATATATAAAATCCTTATAAATTTGAATATTTTTACAAAAATATTGTCAAACATTTTATAGTTTTCATATTAAGGACTAGTAAGATTTGCCAAGGTTTTTACATTCTGAGATAAATTTCCATCCTTAAAATTATCCCTGATGTTTGCTATCGAAATTGGCGGTTGTTATGTAGTTCCTAAAGAAAAATGGTTAAGTACTTTGGATGTATTTATGATGGATTTTGATGAATTATACATGAGATTCACTAAATATAGGGCTACATATACCCTAATGGGGATTCAATCTAGTTCCCTTAAAATTATCAACTCTCACCTTATGGACAATCTCTTAAAGAAAGGCCACTTAGGCATTATTACCCAATTCAACGCCTTCCAAGTAATGGACAACCCCAAGAAGGAAATCTGGCCTGATTTGTAGTCAGTCTTGAACAAACATCAATAGGTATTTGAAACAACCTATGGCCTACCCCCNAATGATCACAATATCCCCCTGATTCCATGTAGTCAACCATCAATGTGCACCCTTGTAATGATAATGAGTGTAAAATTTCTAGAAGATCCATTAAGGATTTTTTCAATGAGTCCTTAAAATCCCATAATATAAATAGATACGAAGCCCCAATTAAAAGGGAAAAAAATAACTACATAAATAGAAAGCAAGAAAATATTTTCAACTTATTTAAGCTAGATCCTAAGAAATTCTGGAGGTAAATTTAGACTCATAAAACTAAAGAAAACAATATGATTCCCCTTAGGGACTGGAATTCCTACCTTGAAAATCTTTACGAGTCACCTATTGTTAGGGACAACATTCCAAATGTTTCTACAGAGGATGAGTTTTCTTCTATAAAAGACTTAAATTTTGGGGTTAAGTGACTCACAAAAGGGAAGTCTTAGGACATAGAAGGATGCCAAGATGAAATATTAAAAATTGAAGGGCCTATCCTCATCCCTCACATACATAAGCTCTTCACTTTACCATTCAAGTAGGGCTTCCCAAAACCCTGAACACAAAGAATCATTGTGCCTATTTTTAAAAGTGGGGATAAAATAAATCCTTCTAATTATAGGAACATTATGTTTAGGCCCATTTTAGCCAAGTTATATGGAATAATTTTGGAAAAATAAGACTGTCATATGGCTAGGAATCCATAGTAAAAGAGATAAAGGCCAAGCCAAGTTTAAAGGCTATCATTCAATCGTGGATCACGTTGTTATTCTTAGGATCATTGCAAATGAGTGTCACAATGAAAAAACCAATCATCTATGTTATTTTGTTGATTTTAGAAAAAAATTTGACTCAATGCCCAAGACTAACCTTTGGAAAATGTTAGAAGAGACAAAATTTCCTTCCAAGTTGAGATATACCATGGTAATTCTATATGAGAACATTATTTTCAAGCTTATGAAAAATAATTGTTGGTTATAAGATATTAACTATAATATAGGAGTTGAGAAAGGTTGTCCCGCGTCCTCTATCATTTTCGTCATATACATTGACAAGTTAGAATATTATTTGGAATATGTAGGTTGTGTCAGCTTGGACCTCACTGGTATTGTCACCATCCTTCTTCTTTATGCTAATGATATTGTTCTTATGATGAAGATCCCCTATGACCTTGGTAAGAAACTAATAATCCTCAAGGACTTCTACTATAGTATGGGTACTATTGTGAAAACTAACAAAACAAAGGATATGATAATTAAATCCAAAAAGATCAACTACAATGCTTATGTATATGAAAACAATATATTGGAGAAAGTTCCTTCATACAAGTATCTTAGAATCAATATGCATCACAATCTCAATTGGAAATATAGCATTGAGGAAAGGATTAATGGAGGTTATAAATCTTATTATTGGCTTGAAAACATGTGTAAATTAGTGTAAATTTGGTTATGGGATAAGAAAAAAATAATCTTTCAGACTCTTGTCACTCTTATTATCTTATATGGATACATAGTTTGGGGATGTTGTATCTCTAGAGAACCCTAGAGAAATATAGAAAAAATCCAAAATAATTTTATAATGTATAATATTAAAATCAAAGGAAATACACCCTATCTTATCCTCCTCATAGAAGAGATCCTTTCTCCCATTGAGAGCATAGATATGATTAGGTACAAAATGTAGAAGAAAAATATAAATAACATTGACAAAAAGAGGCTCTCCAAAATTGCTTCAAACTCCAACCAAAACCACTAGCCTCTCAAGCAGAGATGGCATAAATATGCCATGTCTTGGCTAAATAATTATGGAATACATGAAGAATCCATTCTACAAAATACCAATAATATTAAAAATATTATTACATCTAAATTTAACGAGAATACATGGTGCGATAAACAATTGGAGGATAAAAGAAAATCAAGATACTACAAGGAGGTGGTCAACCCTAATCTAGAAGATCAAAAGTATCTCTCAGTTTTGACTGGTGCAAAGAAGAAAATCAACATTGCTAAAATAAGAGCAAACTCTCATAAGAAGCATAGTCAAATTGGGAATTGTAAAATTCTCAAAGAGAGAATATACCATCTTTATGACACTAAGAGGGTTGAAGATGAAAAATAATTTTTCTTAGATTTCCATGCATATATCAAAATTAGATCATGATTTCAAAGTATTTATCACAATACCAACGTTCCAACCTTACAAATCATCAAAACTATGGTGATCTTGGAATGCTCATCTTAATTATTTTTTAGCATAGAAATAAAATTTTAAAGAAATACAAGTAATAATTTACCTTTGTTAAGTTTTGATAAATCAATTCTGGTCTCAATGGACATTCATCATCATCATCATCATCATCATCGTCATCGTCTTCATTTTTGTTTTCATCATCGTCCTTGATGTCATCGTTGTCATCATCATCCTTGTCATTGTCAACATTATCATAATCATCACAATCATCCTCATCCTCATCATGGTCTTTGTCATCAACATTGTCGTTGTCTTCGTCATCATCGTCATTTTCATCATCGTGGTCATGGTCGTGGTCATGGTCATGGTCATGATCATCATGGTCATGGTTATGGTCATGGTCATGGTGGTCGTGGTTAGGGTTGTGGACATGTTCACAATCATCTGAAATATCCTTGATCGAACTGATCTAGATATCTACTGCTGAACTACGGTTTGGCTATTGAATCTGATACTCTGGGGGTTTTTTACTATGTTTGAGTAACTGTGTGAAGATGATCAGTTGTTTTTACATGTTTGTTCCAGTTTATTATGTGTTTAGAAGTGTAAAACAATACATGTGAAATAAGGACAACACAACTCACTGATATATATAATGTTGGAAAAAGAAGGAAATACAATAAAGACTAGAAGCAGATATGATAATCATCAGTTAGATCTCATGGATTGTCACTGGAATAAAAATAACAGATAAGAAATAATTGTGACCAGAAGAACAGGTGTTGGTCTGCACATGCACGGATAGATTGGCCAAAATCAGTTTGACAACTCATGGTAACTGTTGTAGAATACGAAAAACTCGCTCTGATGGTGATACCCATCAAAATGAGCTGGAAACTATCTCAAAATATGTGCCATGGCCTCTCTGATAATCTTGATGACTTTCAGACTGAATATATGACCTATGAAGCTCTCGATCTCATACCCTGGGGGTTTTCACCCCTCATGGTCTCAATGAGTGCTCCCTAGTGATTCCACTGGTAGAATATGATTATGTATAGCTCAAAACAATCATCCTTGTATCCCCTGTAATGGGTCGGAAGGGATTCCTCAGATCTATCCTAGAATTTTCCCTGGAACCCCAAATGTGCTTCCTTTGAAGCTAGGCCCTAAATGATTGTTTTCCTCTTTCCAAAAGATTCCACCATCAAAAAATTACGAAATATGGCTCAATAGGTGTTCCTTGGCTAGCTATCTAATGGGTCAGAAGGAATCATCCAAATCTGAATTGTCACAAGCAGCCGCACAAACCCTCTCTCAAACACTTGTGTCCTCACTAGCTAAGCTATGCAATCACTGAACTGGAAATTGTAATGCATGGTGAAATACCTGGATGGTATCTCTGGTAGGATAGGGTGTGTCTCTCAACACTGAAACTGATCAATGATGGTGTTTTCCTCCAGAGAGCCACAAAACAACAAGGGGATCGATTTCCTCCTCCTCTGCAAATATCTCAACATCAAATCATAACATAATTATGAATTAGGTTGCTTCAACCTTCCTTTATATCTTCCCGAAACCATAATTCATTGTTGACCTTTTCCCTCCAAGTGACTTTTACTTTATTTTATTATTCCTTGATTAAATCACATAATTAATTAATTAATTAACTATTTCACCTCTAAAAAGTGATTTATCCATCCTCATGGCTTCTCCGACCACTAAAAGTCACTTGTCATTAGGTTATCTTGTACAGCTCTTCCTCCTAATTCCGATGAGCTATTACACTAAGAGGTTTCTCCAAGTAATATTCCCATTATGACCTTCTTAGTGAATTTAATTAAGATATGACCCATAATAACTCAAAATTACAGAAATCGTTGGAATGCAATAGAACCAAAGCCATGTTGTGCATAATGGATCCTGATGATGAACTATGCAAGCCGGGACCAATAAAACCCCTCAATATCTCTCTAACTCTCTATTACCCTTATATGGCTACTCGGGTAGGAATAACACTTTGTAATGTTATAATGTCCCAAAATGGGGACATTACATGCCTCCCTGCCAGAATATTGCTTGTCCTCAAGCAATAACTGAATCCAACTACATATGATACTGAGGTCCCATATGCACCTGCATGATACAAGGTAGACTCCCCTTAAGATGTGGCCTCTCTAAGTGCTCACTACGCATGACACCCACATGCTCTTGATGAGTAGAATGATCAATGGCCAAAGAATCTCATTCAACTCCTCGAGCAACCACTCTACTCGAAACTCAACTCCATCAAACGTTGAACTACCAAGCACTCCAATCCCTGGATCCCATATCACAATGTGAACTATAATGCCTCGTGAAGTATAGTCCTGTAACGTATCAATACCATGAGTCTCCTGCAAATAACACCCGGTCTCACCCTGAAATGAGTCTTCCCTCCAAGACCGTACCAACCTCAATATGACCTCCACCAACTGGACATGTTTCTGCCATAGTGAGGTACTACAAAACCTCAATGAATAACCAACAAGTGATGTGCTCCCCCCAATATTGAATCTCACTGGAAAGTTAAAGTGACTTCCCCCTGCAAAGATCCACTCGTCTCCATCAATCAATGAAATTCCCATCCCTGTAATCCCAGGGTCTCATGCTAGCCTCTGATGGGGACCACCACGAGGACACTGCACTACTCTGATCATGATTGTCTTCTCAAAGTAGACATACTAGATTCCCCACTCCTGGATCCTCATGCTAACATACCTATGAAAATTGGGTCTGTTGTCATGAAGTTGAACCTATAAAGGTATCTCTATGGAATCAACATCTTCCCAACCACATCCATACTTGATCATGAGTATCAATAGGGAGAACCTGTCTCACCACATAGAACAAGTCCCTGCAATCCCTCTCAAAACCATCCAAGAGTGAAGTATGTTTCTCTCTGGTGCAACCTGGGTAATGATAAGATCAAACAACCCACTAACCAAATGGACTCCTAGATCCCAAGGCAACATTGGAAGCTCATCACTTCTAATCCCCACTAACTTCTCGTGTGTCATACTAATAAATGTCAGAAGCCCTCCATCCTCATCCCAATGAGAACCTGAATCTATGTCACCCTCTGAGATATTTGTTATTCCATGGCCTAAGATGCTCACCATCACACCCATGGTCTCAACTGTCTGTCTCTGATGATCCACCCCTATCGTGTTGTATGTAATAAAGACACTCTTGTGAGGTGGTCTCAACCTACCAACTCTCCATGTCCCCTGCCATTGTCTATATCCCCCTATGTTGTTGTCAATGATGAAAGTATCGGGAAAAGATAATAGAAATATCTAGAACTGACTGTAGGACTGGAGAGTATCATATGCTTTGGTCAATCCCTGGGATTGGACCAAAAACTCATCCATTAGCACCCATGGTGAATAATCATCTAAATTCCAACTATCGGATACAACAATATATAACTCCACAAATTGTTGGTCAATCACTCTCCATCATCACTTAGATAGTTGTTACTACTATGAAGGTGATCTCCTAGAACTATGTGTTGTTGCAAGGGAGAGGAATCTCCATGCTCCACTAAGTGTGTCTCCTCCCTGCAATCCAATGCATCCCCATGAATCCCATTGTACATCTCACTCATCATCATATGTCCAAGGTTTATTGTTGGATCAACCTCTGTGTGGATATCAACCAATCCTATAACACAAATGAAAGTATCCTCGTAACTTCCCCTGGCTCTGGAATCTTCATGTGTATGTGTATGACCAATTGTATCAGAACTACCCATGAATGGTGGCCCCTGTGACACCCAGACATCCCCCAACAATGTAATTGAAGAACATATTTGACTCTTTGTTGAGATAGATATAGTGTACCTCTGACCAATCTCCTCAAGGAGCTCATATAATATGGACTTTGAGTCTTGAAGAGTTGTTTGTGTGCCTTCCAAGAATCCTCATGTGCTCACCAACTCATGAGTGAGTTGATCCACCTCCAACTCTTGCTTCCTCAGGGCCCTGCGATACATATCTCCAACCTCCTATAGGTAATCTTTTTCCATAAAAAAATGTTGGTAGTCGGCCCTCATCATAGTTACTATTTCCCTAAGATTATGAAATCCATCCATGGAAAATACCCCATGTGAACTATCATGTTCCATCGATTCTATCTAACAATAATCTGCCACCAATTCCTGTGTATCATCCATGCATCTAGTGGCTTCCATGATCATGTCCTCACTAACTCGCAATTGTCTCGTCCAGTGTCGTGACTCCTGATCATAGTCCCGCTGAGGTTATACCTCATGCCCCTCACTGCTAGGGTCAACAATGGAATCCCCAACAACATACTCCTAAAAATATAAGGCATTGAACTGCCCACTGTCCATTGTGCCACTGATTCCTCATGTATGTCATTGCACACCATCACCAACTACTACCCCTATCTGAATTTCACTGTATCATGTATGGGCATCTATATCCTCCTGTGTGTTCACTCTACTAATGTCATCTGCACCTGGATCCCATACGGATGTGTCTAGATATGAGATATGGTCATCCCAACCCATGTAGAGTGCACCCTCATTACTGTGGATTGGTCCTGGAAGTGAGTATCCTATCAAACATCCAATCTCCACAACCCGATCTAACAATGGGATCTCCAAAAGAGGTGACTCCCTCTCCCCATACTGGTAGGTATGTGTAAGTTCAACTGTCTCCAAGTCATGTCTCTCCTCCTAGGTCTATAGATCCATATGTCCCTGGTGTACAATCCTCACACAAGGCTCCTCCACCACATTAGGAATGCCACTAATATCCTCATGTGTCGTGGCTATGATAGGTGTCTGACAAGATAAGGAATGTGTCACTCTCATCATAGAAATCTCATCATCCTCCATAAATGAATTCTTGGAAGCCTTGTCTATACCTAAGGTTTGGTCATCCAACCACCTAATATCATCACATTGAAGTGACCACACATATGAATCCTCGCACGTGTCATCACTCTGCTAAATTATTGAAGTCTCAACATTGGTTGGCAGGGAAGATGAAGAACATGCACTATCATCATGTCCATCCAATTGTCCCTCAGATGCATAGGAGTCACTAGGATCATCTAAGTGCTCTAAATAGGCATTTGTGGTTTCATCCTCATTGTCATAGTGTACCTCAACAATGTGCAACTTCCCCTTCTTGTGCCCTGATAGTTGGGGTTCATACCACTCAAGATGTTTGATGGTGCAAAAATCCTTGAATGACATGTTTGCATGAAATTCTATACCAAGCTCCTGATACTGTCTCAAACAATTCACCAACTCCTCATCATGTCCTTTTTGTTCTGTTTGTTTCCTCTTGAACCACTAGACCCTCCTGCAGCATTGACACCTATAGTGTTCATCCTATGTTGGAGCATCTGTGCACTAAGGTTCATCTATTGTATGGCAGTCAACAGGTCTCTCTATCCCCTATATAGGTAATTCATGGCTCGTGCACTATCAAAATGTATCTTGAGGCCTTTCCCCCTGCCCTCGGGTGTCTCACGCCTGTCTGAATGGATATGCTCTATGTCATCTATCTCTAGCTATATATCCAACTGAGTGTGGAAGGGGCTGTAATCCCTTCATTTTCTATCTCTCCTATATCTGCTATGACCTTTGTGTCATTGTATGTACTCAGCCCCAATATGTCCTCGACCCTCTGGGTATTCTTCACCTGTTCCCAGAATCATGGGGTCATGATAAACTCTTCTTCGTAGGCTAGCAGGAAGAAGGCTATGATACCATTGAAATATCCTTGATCCAACTGATCTGGATATCTACTGCTAAACTATGGTTTGGCTACTGAATCTGATACTCTGGGGGATTATGATTGCATTTGAGTAACTTTGTAAAGATGCTTGATTTTTTTTCCATGTTTGTTCCAATTTATTATGTTTTTAGCAGTGTAAAAAATACATGCGAAATAAGGACAACACACCTCACTGATATATATATATATATATATATATAATGCTGGAAAAAGCAGGAAATAAAATCAAGAGTGGAAGTAGATATGATAATCATCGGTTAGATCTCATGCATCATCACTGGAATACAAAATAACGGATACAAAATACTCATGACCAGAAGAACAGGTGTTGTTCTGCACATGCACGGATAGATCGACAAAAAGCAGTCCAACAGCTCATGGTAACTGTTGTAGAATCTGGAAAACTCGCCCTGATGGCGATCCCATCAGAATGAATTGGAAACTGTCTCAAAAGATGCGTGATGGCCTCTAGACTAATCTTGATGAATTTTGTACTAAAGATCCGACCTCTGAAGCTATGGATCTCACCCCCTGGGGTTTTTCACCCCTCCTGGGCTCAATGAGTGTGCCCTAGTGATTCCATCGGCAGAATATGATGATGTATATCTCAAAACTATCGTCCTGGTCTCCTCTGTAATGGGTCAGGAGGGATTCCTCATATCTGTCCTGGAATGTCCTCTAGAACCCCAAATGTGCTTCCGCTGGAGTTGGGCCCTAAATGATTGTTTTCCTCTTTTCAGAAGATTCCACTTCATAAACTGACAACATATGGCTCAATAGGTGCACCATGGCTATCTCTCTAATGGGACGAAAGGAATCGTCCAAATCTAAACTGTCACAAGAGGTTGCACAACCTGTCTCTCAAACACTTGTGCCTTCACTAGTTGATCTATGCAATCACTGAACTGGACATTATAATGCATGGTGAAATACCCAGATGGTATCTCCTATAGGATAAGGTGTGTCTCTCAACACTGAAACCGATCAATGGTGGTGGTTTCCTCCAAAAATCCACAAAACAACAAGGGGGTCGATTTCCTCCTCCTCTGAAAATATCTCAACATCAAATCATAACATACTTATGAATTAGGTTGCTTTACCCTTCCTTTATAGCTTCCTGAAACCCTAATTTATTGTTGACCTTTTCCCTCCAAATGAATTTTAATTTATTTTATTATTCATTGATTAAATCACTTAATTAATTAATTAATTAATTAACCATTTTACCTTTAAAAAGTGATTTATCCATCCTTATGGCTTCTTAGACCACTAGAAGTCACTTATCATCAGGTTATCGTGTACTTCTCTTCCTCCCGATTCTAATGAGCTGTTACACTAAGAGTTTTCTCCAAGTAATATTCCCATTATGACCTTCTTAGTGAATTTAATTAAGATATGACCCATAATAATTCAAAATTACGGAAATTGTCGGAATGCAACAGAACCAAAGCCAAGCTATGTGGAATGGAACCTGATGATTAATGATGCAATTCATGCCCAATAAAACCCCTCAATATCTCCTGAACTCTCTATAACCCCTATCTGGCTACTTTGGTAGGCATAACGCTTTGTAACGTTATAATGTCCCAAAATGTTGATATTACATCATCATGGTCATGGTAATAGTGGTGGTGTTGGTGGTGGTCATCATGGTCATGGTTATTTTCATTGTCCTTCTCCTCCTTCTTTTAATCATCATTAACATCATCATCACTAAATGTATTAAAATATTGTTGTAAACTAGATAATTTAAAACAAAAATTATCATTTTAAATGTTATACATCATCATCATCGTCATCATTGTCATCGTCATCTTCATGATGATGATGAAGATGATGATCATGATAATCATCATCATCATCATCATCATCATTGTCATCATCATCATCATTGTCATCATCGTGTTCATGGTCATGGTCGTGGTAGTTGTGGTCATGGTCGGCATGGTCATGGTCATGGTGGTGGTGGTGGTGGTGGTCATTATCATTGTCATTGTCATGGTCATGGTTTTTGTCCTTATCCTCCTCATCCTTCTTTTCATCGTCCTCATCATCATCCTCTTCCTCTTCCTCCTCGTACTCCTTTTTAGAAAACCAAGATTGTGGAGCAATAAAGTAAAACAAATTTGGAAATAAAACATAGAAGATACACAATACAATAAAGACAGATATACATGGTTCACCCAGTGTGGGCTATGTCCACCAGAGAAATTTATAGGTCCTTCCTTTATTATTATCCAAGAAATGAAGGGATACAACCTATAGCACACCTATTGTAACTTCCTCTTCTTTCTCTCACAATTTCCTTACACAGAATATAGTATTCGCAATTATACATAGCTGCAATACATTTCCCTCATAAAATACAGTTTCCTTCTAGAGAAAAAAAAAACCTAACATAGCTTCTACCATCATATCTACGACCTTATAATGAACGGTCCAAATTTACTATGAAATTAAAATATACATTTACGAGGAAAATTTTCCTTCAGAGGGCCGCTTGCCCCCCGACCCCCCAACCGGGGGGATATCCCCCTCGGACCCCACNGCTGATGTAGACCCCCCCCTCTCTCTCTTAGGGGATGCTCGACCTACCAGTCTAGGATTGTTCAAAACACCTAGCCAAATTGGCTCTTCGGGCCCTTGCTCGAACCCAAAACCACTATACACAGGCCCCTTATTTTCTTAGGCATAGGTCTTGTTAACGATAAAAAATGCATTGGCATTTTTGCAAGAATGATGCCTAATATTGTAGGGAACATTTGATTATATTCCCTAGCTCCAAATCCAAATCTTATTGCACCATTGTAGAGCTTATGATCTGTAGATGTCGATCAACTATTGGAGCATGCAAAACGGACATTCTATGGCTGAGAAAATTGATTTTTCCTAAAGCAGATTATTTCTGGAAAACTTTCATTTTCGGTGGTTAACTCACCCAGAAGTCTTCTATGTTAACCACCGAAAGCCTGTTTTAACCAGAATACTTGAAATTTCGCCCAGATCAGGAATTTTTGAATCATAATGAGATAAAACCTCTTGGAATAGACAGGTGGTGAATTATCAAGTCAGATCCAATGGTTACTTTGATGGATAAAGGCAAAGAAGAGGTGTTTTAATCAAGTTTGGTACATTTTTCAAAGGCAAAAATATAGGGATTTTGGCACACCTCAGCAAATTCGAATTTTACCTCTTGGAAGAGTCATCAGTTAGCCTTGGGAGGCTGTTCTATACTACACCAACAATCAATAGAGAGAAATCTAGGATTTGCCTCATTTTGGGGAAGCATCCCACTTCTTTTGCAACTAAATTTTGACTTACTATTTTTAGTATATCTGATCCTTGTTTTTAGGATCTTAGAACTACTTTGTAATGCTATAAAGCTTAGGATAGAAGATGAACCAAGGGTCGTATTTTGGGTTCTACATGCTGCTACTGTAACTAAGACTCATTCTTAATATATGAAACATTGCAAGCTTCCTTCATTTGTGTTTTCAGACCTTCTCTGTTCTCTGATATCTTATGAGTGAATGTTCTTTGTTGATGCTTATTCAATCTGCATGTGACTGTCAGCTCACTAATTGATTGATTAAGTTGAAGATCATAAGTTATTGTCTTATTTTTTGAACCCATTGTGCTTATTGTTTAGATAAGTATAATCTGGTTTAACAGCTACCTTCTGTTCTATTTAATCAACCTTGTCTGATTGCATTCTTAGAAGGCCTTGTGATTGTTTGATATTACTAGACAGTCCCAAAGACACAGTCTAGCCCCTAGATATTCATCTTGATCCAAAAACCACATCCATTATTGAGAAAATTGCTTCAAAAAGTTAGTTACCAAGCATCTCTGACTTACAGCCTAGGAGAGTTTCCTGGAGTGATAACAAATTGGCGTCGTTGCCGGGGAGAGGAGATTGAAGCTCAACTTCCTTGGGAGAAGACATAGATTCAGCTTTGATGATAGACAAAGCCTGGACATTATTTCGGTTGTAATTATCTATCTGGCGACTCCATGAAGGACGAATTCAGTGGTGACTCCACTCGTATATAAATGAATCAGATCTTAGCAAGGAGGTATGCGTTCTGCAATTTCTCAAGTATTGTTGGTTTCCCTAATCCAGTGCCTAGTAGAGATGAATGGGAAAATAGCCTTCCCAGATTTCGAGGTGAAGAGTGGGAAGTACCAGCTGAACATTTGCTGGATTTCCATGACTTCATTGACCAGCTTGAAATTGTACATGAAGATGTTCAAATCAAGCTCTTCAAATTTTCATTAGAGGGGATTGCTCTTGACTGGTGTCAGTCTCTTCCAAGTGCAAGTGTCAGCTCTTTGGCTAATTTTCACGCTGCTTTTTATGTGTTTTGTGAAGATCATTTTCCAGCTGATCTTATCTACCCTCAGTGTTGTCATGAATTTCATTTGTTGAATAAGAAATCAGATAGTTATGTGAAATATGCTACAACAGGAGATGCTTCTCGTCATGAACAAGATATTGATGATCTACAGGATGATGGCCATAGTATAGATGTTTTAAACAGTACAACAAATACATCCACTATCTTAGATCGTTATCAAGATCATATTGCCTCCTTTGAAAACTTAAAAAGTGAAGAGAAAATTGACAAGACAACAAGTGACAGTTTCAGATATGCAGAGGATCATGAGGGCAGCCTACAGTTTCAAGATTTACAGAGACTAGAAATTTGCAGCAGACATGAAGAAGAGCAAAAAGAATTAGATCAGCAGTACATCATACATGTTTCTTTGATCGAAGCTGAGTAGTTTACAGTTGACATGGAGATCAGTGGAAGCCATCGGCAACAACATGTCAATCTTCAGTTGGAACAACTTCTTAAAGAGGTATTCCTTGACGTTTTTAATGACCCTATCGCTGATTATTTAGAATTTATGAACAACATAAATGTCAAAATATTTTCTTCAGAAGAAGGCAATGAGCAANATATCTCTGCTTGGTTTCGAAATGGTGATATTGGTGTGCGAAAGTATTATTCACATATTTCAAAGCTGGGTTTGTTGCATCTTGTACCCGAGCTTGCAAAGTTATCCCCTGACCAAGACAAAGAAAGAGAGATATTAGAGGTTCATGAAGCTGGGCGACACGAGAGACAAGATATGAACAATCAGCAAGCACCAATAGAGATTCCGAAGAGACAGAATCCACAGGGACATTCTCAGCCATTCTCAAATCAAAAGCCTCGGTAATTTTATCAACCAAAGGCCGGTTCAACATCTAGTGATAATGAGAAACACCAGACAGGTCATAGCACTACCTCATGCAGTGGCTCATCCTAGACTGGTGATCACAGAACCAATCATCAATATCGTGATAGAGATCACAACAGTGAGAGACGTGGCCGCGTGGAAGATGAAGGAGACAAAGTGGCAACACTCTAACCATCAACGAAGATTCGGGAGTCGTGAGCGAAACAGCCCGTAAAACTCTGATCCAGGTGTGCAATTTCAGCTACAAATCCGTCCAAGTGGCAGAGGACAGTCAAAATCCCAGTTTGAAGAGAAAAATTATCATGCACCTGTGCGTTTACAGTATTGAATGGTTCAGATTCTGCTTCTGTGATTAAAGACTGAACAATTATCGCCTCAAAATCTGTTAACAAATCTTCATAAGGTTTCCAATCTCGAGGTTTGATTATGGAGTTGGGGTAGGTGGTGTTGGTTATTGGTAGCGCTATTGCATTGTGCCGTTTTCTGTTGATGCTCATACCTTCGGTATTGCCTGCAATGGATGTAAATGCAGCTGATGTATTGGACGACAATAGCCAGACAAAGGGAAACCTATCACAGTAGCGGTTAAGGTGCGCCATCCTCATGTAAGAAAAATAATCCAAAGGGATTTCACAATAATAAAATATTTCGCAAAGGCTTCAACATTGATGCCTGGTCTGAAGCATTTGCAACTTGACAAGAGTATGCACCACTTTGCAAGTTTCATGACAAAGCAGGTAGACTTGACCCTTGAGGTTGCACATTTGATAAGGTTCAAGCACAATTTTCAAAAGTGGAAAAATGTAGTCTTTCTTGAACCAATTTATCCCTTTGTCCATCCTGAAGTCTTGGTGGAAGTATGTGCCTTTGGCATACATTTGAGGAGGGACACAACATTGCAAAGTATGTCAATGAAGAACCTCCTTCATACATAAAATCACACCTTGCACAATTGGGTACAAGACTAGTCCTGAAAATGTTACTGGTGGATAACTTTTTTCACGGAGATCTACATCCAGGTAACATATTGGTACGTTTAAATGGTGAGCTACCTCAAATAGTTCTCCTAGATGTGGGTATGATTATAGAGCTAAGTCAAAGGAAACGCTCAATACTATCAGAGCTTTTCAAGGTGGTGCAGTTTTGGGCTTCACCTAAGTTCAAATTTCTTCATTGCTCTACTACTTTGTATTTTGAACTGTGGAAAAGAGCCGACTTCCTAAAAGCTACATTGCACAAAAGAAACCTTTTGGAAACTTTTTTGTTCCAAAAAGAATAAACCATTATTGTGTAAGTATGTGGCAATGATGTTGTATTGAAGGCTATGCAAATGATCTATACAAAGCTGGCTGCAATTTCTGGTACATCGACAAATACAGGTGATAATATAGAAGGCCTCTTTTCTTGGAGAATTAAAGCAGATTAGCACTCTTGTTAATCCTTTCAGAACAAGGAGATGGCTTTCAAAATCTCTCTTGCGTATGAATCCAAGACCCCATTTTGAAGGATGGCATTCAAGGAGCACATGGAACCTTGTTTTATGTCTCAATCTAGTAGGCAACAGAGATCAGGTGTTGATCAGATTACCAGCTTTGTTTTGGGGGCTGGCATTGACTGAAAAGGTAGATTGTATGACAGGGCCATCTATCGAGGAAAGCCTTATTGCGACAGGGCTTCAAAGTTTTATAAATATGGGTGCTCTATTTGCTTCTGTTGTTTGCACCATCCATAGTAATTGGGATAGTTGCAGAGGAAGAAAACATACATGTTCGCTCTCTTTGGTTAACTGTAGGTGATTCAAATCTAGACAGTGGCAGCAGGACCCTAATAAATTGACACTCTTGTCTTGTTTCTCTCATGCTAATTGGCAACTTGGTGACTGGTGTTTGTTTCCCACCTATGAAAAATTTTCCACATCAGTAACTATTAACATGGAGGACATTGCATCAGATGGAGAGTTAAAAAAAAGTTAACGAGAATGACAGATTGAAATCAAATTCTGGAAGCATCAGTGATGATAAAATCTGTAGAAACCTTGTGAAATGTGATCAACAAGGGAGCACGAAGAGAATTATATCAAGCTTGCTTTTTCCCAAAGGAAATCCTGGCTTGGAAGACCTTTCTTAGAGGCAGAGCTTTTGGTAGTTAACGTTTTCAAAATTTTGTCTCTTTAACTACCAAAAGCGCAGAAACAGGGTAGAATGCTACAATTTTTGCACAGGTCTGAGTTTTATTTTCCCAAATGCCTTGAGGGTGGATTATAATGATGAAACATAATTAATTGCATCAATAGCAAAGTTCTATTTTTGTGTTTGAGGTGTTTTGGCCAGGTAAAAATTAAGTTAAATGAGACTTCTATGGAAGGAGAGTTGCAAGCTGAAACCCATCAGGAGGAGATTACGAGTTTAGTCAGAGAGAAAGGAGCTTCATCTAAGAAGCCCTGAAGTCATTTGCAAACATGCAGGTAATCAGAATTTTTATATTTTGATTTTTGAAATACTTCTGTTTTTCGGTGGTTTAGGCGAGCCCTCCAGTGCTCATTAACCACCAAAAGGAAGTGCTTGCGGTGGATAAGGTGCTTAAATCCAAAT
>JASDQU010101324.1:562778-582198 GCA_032191745.1 Picea mariana | reverse complement strand
TCTAGAGGAAGATCCTTCTAGAAGCGAAAGCTTCTATTAGGTCTTCTTACATCCGCCTTATTCTATTTTATTGAAAAGTCTTATTAATATTGACCTTTATTACATCCGAATACATCGATCTACCTATGTGCGGGTTAGGACCTTAACAATTGAGGACCATATTTATTTTATGAAGCCCCTTGAGGTAGTAGAGTGTGAAATCAATATGTAAGTGGCCCCAATAAAGAAATCCCACTAGTATGTGGTGTAGGATTCATTAATGGTTGTCCACTAGGTGGTTAGGGTTTTGGTTAATTAGAAACTATATATAAAATTAGAAGCTATGTAATTAGTTTCCAAGTGAATATTATTGTATTTGGATCTCTTTTCATGTTAGAGCTTCCCTCCTCAAAGAGGCAAGTGAACATTGCATTTAGTTCTAAATATTAATAAAGATTTTCTTACTACTATTATTTTCCAATTTTGGTTATGTTTATTTCGTTTCCACAACTATATTTCCTTATGCATTACTTTTTTAATTTTCTTTCCAAAGCTATATTCTGTCTATTTCGCTCTAAATATTCTATTTCAACTAACAAGGAACACCACAAGTGGTCTAATATCACTTTCTTATAACATCACGTGATCTAATGTTAGAATTGTTTTTAAGGATAGAGACGTGTTTCAACATCTTTAAATAACAAAAATATTTGTTTTTCAACGGGTAAAACTATGGTTGGGGAAGATCCCATGTGAACAATACAAGAGACATCACCTTGATGGACACCCTTATAACCTTCTATTGGTATCCCTTTCATTAGTACCACATCAAATAACACATGTATACATATTTGCATTACATGCACCTCCAAGTATATCAGGATCCCCATAAGTGCACTCGAAACTAGAATTACATAATCTCAATAGTTATCTTGTTGCTATAGTACATCAAGAACAACACTCTGAGATATCACTCTCGCATACCAAGGAATAAAGTAGTATGGCTAAGGGTACAATCTATCCTCCTTAGTTGGTGCCATGAAAGATTAGACTAAGTACTCTTGTTAGAAAACCTCTAGTATATTAGAGAGATATATCACTTGGTAGTCCTGTATTCTTAAGAACCTGAAAACCCTAGCTTCTACAACACAAAACACATGAAATTCCTACACAATTTTCAATATCAGGAATTTGGGAATTTCATCAGTGTAGTAACACTCAAAAGGGAGTAATTATATCTCTGCATTAATTCAAAAACAAGTCTAAGGAAAACCAACACCATTACAAGAGACCTAGCTCAAGGCAATCCTTTCATAATGTTGTTGTCATGGTGTCGCTTTGCAATTCATATTTTTTTGTGAAGACTACTCGTACCATTTCTTATGATTCCTCTCCATTGATTCCTCTCAAGAAAATAAAGGTGTTGGGATATCTCTTGAATAACCTCTTCGATGGACCCAATGGTCACATGAAAAACACCCATATCATGTCAGCCATGGATGAATTAAAGAAAATTGTTGAGACTCTCTCCTAGCCTATTAACAAAATGGAAATCAATATGCCTTCCCTCACTACATAAGTCAACCTTCGCTTTGATTAGAATGTGAAGTTGAGGGGTAAGCTTGAGGAAGGTAACCATGTCTTTGGTGAAGATTTCCATAATGGTAAGCACCTTGAGAAGGAAGGATATTCCACTAACCATTAATGCCTCACCTCCCTAAAGATGATCTGAACAAGTTTGATGGGTTGTATCCAACTGGTTGGGTGGACCAAGTGGAGCACTTCTTTTCCCTTCATGCCATAGTAGATGAACTATTGAAACTACAAGTAGGTGTCCTATACCTAGATAGGGAATGCTGGTAGTAGTGGCAATGGCATAAGAATACATCCCCAATGGTCATTGCATGGAGTCAGTTTGTGAAATCCTTGTTTTATCTCTTTATTAAAGATACAATGTTTTTTGGCCAACTTTCCAAATTGCACCAAATGAATACAATGGAAGACTATATTGGTGCTTTTGAATGCTTAGCTATTATAAAAAAAAGAAAAATTAATTGATTAACTTTTTAAGCAATGATTTATCAATGTTCTTAAGGAAGAAATCAGAGCCTAAGTAGAGAAGAACCACCCTGCTACTTGGTTGGAGGCCACTCACCTTTCTCATTGTGCCTAAGTCATATCCTATTTTATTCCAAATTATCTAACCTTTCTCCACATCCCTACCCAAATATGATGGTTCCCCAATAGCCTTGCCCACCTCTCAAGCTCTAGAAGTTGGCATGGGCTAAAATGGAGGAAAATCAACTCAAGGGTCTCTTGTATTACTCAGAAACTAGTTATGTTTTTATTTTACCTCAGTGGTTTTGATCCTAATCTAGGATCATCCTTACGAGGAAATAGACTCATTATTAAAATACTTTAATACCCTCCTAATAATACAAATATGGGTACTTCTTTCTTCACCATGTTTCTTTGAATAAGGACCTCTTCTTACTTTTGCAACATCTATCTCACAATGTTTATTTTCATACCCATTCCTTTTGTAAAATTTTGACAAGTGATTCAATTCATGATCAATATGATCCTGATCGAAGATTTTAATGGCCCTAGTTACCAAATTATTGATAATACCAAGTTTTTGAGCTAGGAAATGATGTGAGTTTGCATGAATATACCTATTAGTATGAGTCTTTTTTTGTATACTTGTCACATGAGGGAACCATCATCTTTCTTGGTAAACATCTAAAAAGGGTATGCTTCTCTCTTCCTCTATTGACTTAGTGAACTTGATGTTCTCAAGGATATCTTCTACAAATCAAATGAAAAATATTCTTCAAGCCATAAATGTAAGGAGCGTAAATTATATATAGTCATTTATGAGGACATTTTTTATTAGGAATTTGATGGAAGGAATTAGGATGAAGCCACTCCAACCATTGACGAAGTTCCTCTTCCTCACCAACTAGGTGAGAACTCCAAATTTACCCCAAATTTCCCTTCATTGTTTGTCCAATATTTTGTCTACTCAAATGTTAAAGTTGGTAACACTTTAAGGAGGGATATCATTGTCTTAATATATAGAAGTAAAATCCATAATTTCATTCATTATTGATTTTCCCAAGAAACACACTTCCATATCCATGTTGTTAACAATTTTCATATTATGATTGCTAATGGGGTATCTCTAAATTGTGGTGGTTAGTGTTAAATGTGCAACTTCAAAAGGGTGAGTATTCCCTAAAAATTCATGTGTCTTCCATTAAAATGTGTGGGTGTGATATCATTTTGGATGTATAATGGATAATAACATTAGGCCCTTTTACCATGGATTTCCTAGAATTATTCATGAGTTTTTAGAAGGATGGAAATTCCTATATGCTCAAATGTCTCAAAGAAGGTTCTCTAGAAATCATCATCTCCCATCATATAAAAAGATTATAAAAAAGGTCATTTTGGAATTATTTCACAATTCCATGATATTCTATCCTTTGATGATGTCTCTCATATGTTTCATCCATATTTGTATTTAGTATTAAATAAACACCAACAAGTCTCTGAAGGTCCCCAAGGATTACCACACTCAAATGGAGAGCATGATCATAGTATATTACTACTATAACATACCCACGGTGGGGACTTAAATTTGCACTCTTCTTAGGAGGATCAAAAACCCCATTCAAGGTCTCTATTCCATTCTTCTCTTTCAGATCTTTCCAGCCACAATCTCCATGCTTCGAAATGAGCTCAGAGCAGGTAGATATCCTCTCCCAAGACATTTAGGTTCTTTCATCCCCCTAAACTTTCATATGACCGCAGGCTATGAACAGACGCCAAGACAACAGGTGCCAAGAAGACCACCATGTGAATCCTCCAGAGTGGAAAACCTATGAAGTTCACAATCTGACGTCGCGTGTCCTCCGAAATTTTGACGACCCTGATTTCCTTCGGAACTTTGGCGTTCAGGAGTTACAAATGTTCCTACACTTTTTTCCTCTGAAGTACTTTGTACCCAGAGTTATAGATCGAGCGCCACACATTGCTATAGATTGACGATTATGATATTCTTTGGGACTTTGACATTCAGGGGTTCCGGACACTCACACCACCTTTTTCCCAGAGTGATTTCACCTGAAGTCAACAATCTATCGATGCGTGTCTCCCACAGATCGACGACTGCAAATCACTTCGGCTCTTTAGCCTTTGGGAGTTTCAACCTCTCCACACCCGCTTTCTCCTAGAGTGCTTACACCTGAAGTTGACGATCTGTCGACGCATGTCTCCCATAGATCAAAAGTTTTAAATCACTTCAGTTCTTTGGGCTTCGGGAGTTTCAACCTCTCCACACCCACTTTCTCCAGTAGTTCTTACATATGAACTTGATGACCTATCAACATGTGTCCTTTCTCTCAGATCGATGGTATAGATGGACTCTGTTACTACATGGATTTCCAAAGGAACTCAGGACCATCCACCTAGCAACTTTTCTAGGTTTGACGGTCATGATTTGACCAATACCAATTTGTTCATCGGTCAATGGTTCACAGTGATTGTGGGGCCCCAACGTGCGTACTTTTTATCAGAGAGCTCAAGCTCCATAATCAGAAAAGTAATTGCCCAACTTGGTCTAATCGAGGTCGTTGATCCTCCATACTGACGAGATCAAGGACATTGGTGAATTGTGGCCCGTGAACTAGCATGTCTACTAATTTCACCTCCACGCTTCGCAATGATTCCCCACCATCGATCCTCGTTCACGGATCGACGGTTCACAGCGATTTCGAGGCCTAATCTCCGAAATCTAGGAAGTGGTCACCCGACTTTGTCTAATCGTGATCATTGATCTTCCATCTCCAATGATATCAATGACATTGGTTGATTGTAGGCTGTGAACTAGCGTGTTCACTAATTTCACCTTCACGCTCCACAATGATTCCCAACCATTGATGTAATCGAGCGACTGGTGTTTGATTTGTTAACTTCAGTGGGTCTTTGAGTCAATCTGACGACTGAGATAGGTTTCCCTCCCAATGAATGCTCCTCATTCATATCCTCATTCAGGTTCTTGATTTCATCTATGTCTCTTGTTACTCAGGGAGTTCGGATACCTTTAACTAACCGTGAAGTTTGACATTCTAGGCGTCAAACTCCTGAAACTCTGAAATCATTATGAAGTAAATCCTTTTGGGCTTAGTGCAGGGTTCCTGGACCCAGGTCACATGGACCTTTAGATGACTCTCGGGCTATGAGCTCTACTCTTTATATAGATTTTGGCTAAGGTCGTGGGTGCGAAAGACCTTCCTAGTTCGCAACGCCTTAAGTTTTGAAACTAGGCGGTGTAAACTCGTGAGGTTACCAAGACGGTAGCAGTTCCAAGAGGCTTGCTCCAATTCCGAAGTTGTGAGGTAGCTCCCTGGGGAAAACACCTTCGATAGATAAACTGGGGCAGATGGGAAAAGTAGAAGCACAAGTCCTCAAGGAAAACACTGTATATAAAAAATTTAACCTTTTCAATGTAGAAACATTTACAGATAAGTGAATACATGAATGAAACTATTAATTCCCAATTCAATGCGTAAAGTATGGAAACACTTATCAAAACCAGAAAATGTGAAGCGACTGCTGGAAAGGGTGCTCATTTCCACCCAACCATAGGCTCAATCACTCCTAACAAATTTACCACTAGCCACCCTCGAGCTAGACCACGATGGTTTTTGATTGGATATATTCTTCTGGCTCATAAATAGATAGGGATGAAGGTTACTCTCCTTCTCGCATCTCAGTCTCTACTTCCCACAATCAGAACACACTCGTTTTCACAAGTCTTCCTCAAATCCCAGAGCTTTTGCGCTCGTCTCTACACTCTTCACATATTTGTTTTGTCTGTCCCCCATGCTTTCCTTTCTTGTCTTTCCCATTAAGATTGTGTGTGGCCTGAATTCCCAGTCCATGGTCAGGTATGGAAGCCTTACAGATGGATGGTCTACCCCATCCCCTCATTAACTCTTGAGGAGGTATTCCCACCTACCAGCTTGACTGAAATTCATTCCTCGGTCAGAGGGTTGTTCTGATCCTGAGCAATTAAATTCAGCAAGGTACTGGTTCGATGGAGGTTAACGCAACCATTCTTGGTCCCCTACACCACCTTTTCATAGAATTCATGGTCTGTATTAGCACATCCCCTTTCCAACATTCATGCAACATGTATCCATTTTCTATTAAAATAAAATAATTTGCATTCATCAATCTTTTATATAAAGGTCCATCAAATCAAACATTCACACCTTTGAGTTTGTCATAGTTCATTGGCCAATATAGTTATATTTACAAACTGGGGGAAACACGGTGTTACAATTCCCTCCCCCCTTAAAGGAACACCATCCTCGATGTTCTATCTGTCAACATGATATGTATATACAGAAGTAAATAGAATCGAATATGCCTATCTCATGGCATCCTCCATTTCCCACATAGCCTCATCTGGGCCAAAGTGTTTCCACTGCACCTTGACCTGTGCAATGGTTCGGTTCCTAAGTGAGGTTTCCTTCCTGTCTAGTATGCATTGAGGTTCTGGCAGGAATTCTCCCTCTGGCTCCACCTAGATCACAAACCAATCAATTATATGATTAGAATCATGTACATATTTCTTCAATAATGAAACATGGAAAACATTATGTTCCTTTACTATGGGAGGAAGTGCTAGCCTATAGGCTACAGGTCCCACTCTATCTAAGACTTCAAAGGGTCCACAATACTGAGGTTCCATCTTGTCACAAGCTCCCATTCTTAGGGAACTCTTCCTGGGTCTAACTTTGAGATAGACATGGTCTCCTGTCTCGAACTCTTTGGGGGTTATTTTTCGATCGGCGTAGCTCTTCTATCTATCCTTAGAAATTTTCAGATTTTGTTTTATCTGAATCACTTGTTGCTCCATTTATTTCACCATGTCCAGCCCAATTGAAATTCTATCCACTGGATTACTTCGGTTAATGGGAATTTTTCACTATCTACCAAAGAGGGCTTCAAAAGGGCTCATCTTTAGTGACTCTTGATAACCGTTGTTGTAGGCAAATTCTACCAATGGAAGGTAGTCTTCCCACTTCTTAGGATGATGCATTATATGCATCCTTAACATGTATTCTAATTTTTGGTTTACTCTTTCTATCTGTCGATCAGTTTGGGGGTGATAGGCTATGATAAACAACAACAGTTTAGTCTCAAGACCAACCATCAAGGATTTCCAAAATCTTGAAGTGAATTTTGTGCTAAACAACAGTATAATCTCTCTAGGCATGCCATGCAGTATGAATATCTCCTTCATGAAGATGTTGGCAATATCTATTGCCTTGCAAGTTGACTTGACAGGAATGAAGTGAGAAGACTTACTCGATTTGTCCACCACTACCATGATGGCATCATTCTGCTTAGTCGATCTTGGTAATCCGGTGATGAAATCCATGAAAATGGTTTCCCATTTCCATTATGGAATTGGTAGGGGCTGTAAAAACCCTGTTGGGTGCTGGTGTTCTGCCTTAACTTGCTGGCATTCTAGGTACTTAGCTAGATAGTTGGCTATGTCCTTTTTTAGCCTAGTCCAATAGAATTGTTTCCTAGTGGTCGTGATCATTTTCTGATATCCTAGGTGACCAGTATATGGTCTCTTGTGTAGTTCATCCATTATGAACCTCTTCAAGTTGTCACAGCTTGGAATATACAATCTGTTTATGTAGGTCAGTAAGCCTTCATCAAGCATCTGATAGCCTTCATACTTTATCCCTATAGGCTCTTTCCTTAGGTATGAGGTCACGGTCTTGAAGAATGCATATGTTTCTTATGCATTCATGATCATTTCTCTGAAATTAGTTTCACAGGTGGTTACTGTTGCTAGGTGAATCATTTTCATACATTTGCTAAGGGCGTCTGCTACCCTATTTTCCTTCCCTTTGATGTGTTTGATTTGGAAGTCGAACTCACTAAGGAGAGCCATCCACCTAGCTTGTCTAGCATTGAGTTTTGGTTGATCAAATAGGTGCCTCAACTCACAATGGTCTATCATAAGTAAAAATATCCTACCGAGGAGGTAATTCCTCCACATTTTTAAAGCATGCAATATGGCAGCCAACTCTAGATCATGGGTCACATAATTGATTTCATGCTCATTCAATTTCATGTACGTGTAGAAAATTACACGTCCCTCTTGCATAAGAACTCCTTCGAGTCCTTCCTTGCAATAATATGTACACAAAATGAAGTCATTATCAGGGTTTGCAATCTTCAACAGGGGTGCATGGGTCAGAAGGTATTTCAATTCCTGAAATCTTTCTTCACATTCTGTTGTCCATGTGAATTTAACCCCATTTTTCTGGAGGGCAGTGATTGGACAACCAATCTTTGAAAGTGCCTTTATGAACCTTCTATAATATCCCTCAAATCCCATAAAGGATATGATATCAGATACCTCCTTTGGGGTAGGCCATTCCATAATAGATCTGATCTTGTTAGGGTCTACTGCTACCCCTTTTGAAGAAATGACATGGCCCAAGTAATGCACTTGCTTCTGGAAAAATTCACACTTGCTAATATTAGCGTAGAGAAGATGTTCTCTTAGTACTTGAAGTCCAAGTCCAGGATGTTATTCATGATATTATTTGTTCTTGGAGTAGACTAATATATCATCAATGAAAACCAATACAAATTTGTCTAGGAATTTGTTGAGTACATTGTTCATCAAGCACATAAAAGTGGCAAGGACATTGGTTAGTCCAAATGGAACCACCACAAATTCATAGTGACCATATCTTGTCCTTAAGTTCATTTTGTAGATGTATTCATACTTGATTCGGACTTGATGGTATCCAGACCTCAAGTCAATTTTTGATAAAATGGAAGCACCCTCTAATTGGTCGAACAAGTCATCAATTCTTGGTAAGGGGTACTTGTTCTTTATGGTTGCCTTATTGAGTTGTCTATAATATATGCACAGTCGGAGCGTTCCATCTTTCTTTTTCACAAACATGGCTAGTGATCCCCATGGAGACACATTGGGTCAGATGTAGGCTTTGTCCATCATTTCCTTTAGCTGTAGCTTGAGCTCAACTAGATTGGGTGTACTCATCCTATAGGGTGTTCTAGACACTAGCACCGCTCTTGGTGCAAGTTCTATCGAGAAGTCAATGTCTCTTCTCAGAGGTAGACCTAGTACCTCTTATGGAAACACATCTCTATACTCTCTTAATATGGGGTGGTCCTCTAGGTTCAGTTTGTCATCCTCAACAGATTCTAACACCTGTATTGCATATAGAGGACACCCCTTTCTGCAACACTTTTTCATTTGAAGGCTTGATATTTGTCTCACCGAGACAGGCTTCTAAATCGCTTGGAGGGTCATCTTTATACCTTCTCCATTTACACATTATAAAGTTTTATGGTAACAGTCCAACTTAGTTTTATAAGCATCCAACCAATCCATACCAAGCAACAAGTCATAAGATCCTAGGGGTAGTATGTTAAGGGTCACTTGGGTAGGCAACCCATCCATGATGAATTTGAAAGTTGTAAGACCTCTGTTACTTTTCTCTTGGTTTCAATGGATAGTTGTACCCACCATGGATTAACATGTATAAATGGTTGTAGTTTACACTTATCAACAGTCTGAGGGGCCCACAAAACTCAAATTAGAACTAGGGTCAATTAAAATAGAAACTAGACAGTTGGCGATCATACCTTCCATCTCCACCACTGAAGCTTGGTGGTCATCTTGTTTATTATCCAAAGCTGCATAAATCCTTGGAATTCTCCTAGCCACATCATTGATTGTGGTAGCTTCCTAGATGTTGTAGACTCTCCTACTACTTTTCTTCCTGTGTGGGTAATCCCTCAGCATATGTTCTTCTCCACAACCCCAACATTTCAAGGGTTTTATCTTTGGGTTATCGATCTTTTCTGGGGTTGATCCAAAAGGTTTATTTCCACTCTAATAGGGTAAATTATTCTTATACACACTTCGGGTAGGAAGGCTCATCCTTGAATCCTTCCTATAGTTCTTAAATACTGAGGATTCAAACCCCTTATTCTTGAATCTCGAACTACTCTTCTTCTTCCAGTCCTCGTGAGGTTCTGTCTGACACCCGAAATGTTCACAACAATACCCTACCTTCCATATAGTGTATTATAAGGTCTTTGACTCGTCAAACTCAATCTTGTTCTGGTATGTCTAAGGAAACCCACTAATAAATTGTTGGACTTTTGGATTTTCATCTTTTATGTAGGGGGCATACCTCATGAACTCTAGGAATTTATTGATATACTCCTCTATGTTGAGTTGTCCCAACTTGAGTTCATAGAACTCCTTAGTCTTCATGTCGAAGTGTTTCTATGATAGATACTTCTCCTTGAAGTGTTTCCATGATAATCCTTTTTCATGGATTCCTTTCACATTCTTAAGATCCTCCCACTAGATGGAAGCCTTTCCATTCAGGTTGAAGATGGTTATTCGAGCCTTCAAGTTTTCAGAATAATCATGAATTCTGAAGTAATTATTTAAACCAAGCAACCAAGCTTCTACCTCTCCCCCCTTCTCGATCTCTCCATTGAAAGAGGGTGGTTTGGCTTTCTTAAACTCTTCAGGGTCGTGACTTTTGGAATTCTTTCTCTTCTTTCCTTTCTTCTGAAAATGTGAGATAGTTTTTCTACTAGAAGATCCCTCGGAGTTGTTTGTTCCCTTTACAGAGGACTCTCCCAATGAGCGTCCACTGCCTCCAGGTTGGGCCTTCCTCGAGGTACTTCTCCTTGTGTGGCCACTTATGGGACAACGTTTTCGTATTTCAGGTGGACTTTGACTTCTCTTTGTATGTCTTCGGTCCACATGGTTTGTTGTAGGTCCATGCTGCAGCTCCCTTTGTATATCGGATAAGATCTGCAACAAGACTGCATTGATTTCTGTTTGTTTCTCTTGCTCCTTTATCAATCTCTCATTGTCATCCTTGCAACTCTGTAATTCGGCCATAAGGCTTCTTACAATTTCATCTAGATTCGGAGGGGTCTCCACCACCCTCCTCTTGTCAGACTCTTTGCCTATATTATGGGAGCCCTCACCCATTTCATGGTGCATCACCATCCTTTATGCTTGTGATTTCCTATGATTCATTGACTGCTGGAGTGCTGACAAAACACATACTGTTATCCAACAATCTATTAGTTTATGAACAACATATAATTCAAATTTCTTAAATAAACACAAACTGTAGAAATTTTTGTTATTTCCCTCATTAAAAGTTTTAACCAGACTCTTTAGGGAAGTATTAAGATAAGGTGTCACCCTTAAGAGTTCTTTAAACATGGTTTTTAAGCGACTCATCCAGAAGCCCAAGAAGGCCAAGTGTTGTAACCATGCTCTGATACCAATTTGTAACATACCCACGGTGGGGACTCAAATTTTATCTCTTCTTAGGAAGATCAAAACCCCCATTTGGGGTCTCTATTCCATTCTTCTCTTCTATATCTTTCCATCCACAATATCCATGCTTCGAAACAAGATCAGAGCAGGCATCTATCCTCTCCCAAGATCTTCGGGTTCTTTCATCCCCCTACACTTTCATATGACCACGAGCTATGACCATACACCAATACAATAGATGCTAAGACAACCACCACATGAATCCTCCAAAGTGGAAAGCCTCTGAAGTTCATGATCTGATGCAGCATGTCCTCTGAAATTTTGACGGCCCTAATTTACTTCGGGACTTCGGTGTTCAAGAGTTTCAAACGTTCCTACACCTTTTTTCTCTGAAGTACTATGTACTCGGAGTTATAGATCAAGCACCACACATCCTTATAGATCGATGATTATGATATTCTTTGGGACTTCGGCGGTCGGGGGTCCTGAATTCTCACACCACCTTTTCTCCCATAGTGATTTCACTCGAAGTCAACGATCTGTCGACGCGTGTCTCTTTTGAATCGACGATCACGATTTACTTCAGGAGTTCTCAACTCTCGTGACCGAACTTTCCTCCGAAGTGGATATCTTATGAAATGGGAGATCTACTGACACCTTTCCTCATTTGATAGATGACTCAGATGAAATCCAACTCTCCGGCCTTCAGGAGTTCTTGTTCAACACATCACCTTTTCTCCCGGAGTGACTTTCCTCCGAAGTGCAGGATATGATGAAAACTGTCCCTTTCGCTTGGATGGCTCAGATTTGCTTCGGATATTTGGGCTTTGGGAGTGTCAACCCCTCCACACTCTCTTTCTCCTGGAGTTCTTACACCTAAAGTCAACGATATGTCTATGCGTGTCTCCCACAGATCACCAGCTACAAATCACTTCGTCTCTTTGGGCTTCAAGAGTTTCAACCTCATCACACCCTATTTCACTCAGATTTATTACACCCAAAGTCAATGATCTATCGATATCTATCTCCCATAGATCGATGACTACAATTCACTTCAGTTCCTCGAGCTTCAGGAGTTTCAACCTCTCCACACCTGCTTTCTCTAGGAGTGCTTACATCTGATGTCAACGACCTGTCTACACGTGTCCTTTCTCTTAGATTGATGGTACAGACAGACTCCTTTACTCCGTGGATTTCCAAAGGAACTCATGACCATCCACCTAGTTCTGACGATCATGATTCGACCAATACCGATTTTTTCACTGATCAACGGTTCACAGTGATTGTGGGGCCCCAACGTGTGCACTCTTTATCGGAGAGCTCAACCTCCACAATCTAAAACGTACTTTCCCAAGTTGGTCTAATCGGGATTTTTGATCCTCCATATTGATGAGATCAACGACGTTGGTGAATTACGGGTTGTGAACTAGCACATCCGCTAATTTCACCTTTGCGCTCCGCAATGATTCCCCACCATCGATCGTCGTTCACGGATCGACGGTTCACAATGATTTCGGGGCCCAATCTATGAAATCTGGGAAGTGCTCACCTGAATATGTCTAATCATGGTCATTGACCTTCCATCTCGAGCGATATCAATGATGTTGGTTGATTTCAGGTCGTGAACTAGCATGTTCGCTAATTTCACCTTCGCACTTTGGAATGATTCCCAACCATTGATCTAATCAAGCGGCTGGTGTTTGATTTGTTAACTTCAGTGGGTATTTGAGTTGATCTGACGAATGAGATAGGTTTCCCTACTGATGAATGGTTCTCATTCATCTCCTTAGTCAGGTTCTTGATTTCGTCTATGTCTCTTGTTACTTAGGGAGTTCGGGTACCTTTGAATAACCTTGAATTTTAACATTCTAGGCGTCAAACTCCTGAAACTCCAAAATCATTATGAACTAGCTCCTTTTGGTCTTAGCGTAGGGTTCCTAGACCCAGGTCACATGGACCTTTATATGACTCTCAGACTATGAGCTCTACTCTTTAGCCAAATTTTGAATAAGGTCGTGGGTGAGAATTCAAGGTCTCTCAGACTACTGGTTTGAAGGAAACACCTTCATAGTTCGCAACACCTTAAGTTTTGAAACTAGGTGATGTAAACTTGTGAGGTTACCGAGATGGTAGTAGTTCCAAAAGGCTTGCTCCAATTCTAGAGCTGTGAGGTAGCTCCCTGGGGAAAACACCTTCGAGATATAAACCAGAGCACACATGAAAAGTAGACGCACAAGTCCTCGTGGAAAACAACGTATATAAAAAATTTAACATTTTTAGTGCAAAACCATTTACAGATAAGTAAATACATGCATGCAACTATTAATTCCCAATTCAATGCATAAATAATGGAAACACTTATCAAAACTAGACAACGTGAAGTGACTGCTGGAAAGGGTGACCGTTTCCACCCAACCACAGTCTCAGTCACTCCTAACGGATTTACCACTAGCCACCCCTGAGCTAGACCACGATGCTTTTTTATTATATATCTTCTTTCGGCTCAAAAATATATAGGGATGAAGGTTATTCTCCTGCTCTCATCTCAGTCTCTACTTCCCATGATCAGAACACACTCTTTTTCACAATTCTTTCTCGAATCCCAGAGCTTTTGTGCTCGTCTCTACACTCTTTGCATAGTTTTCTCTTTGTCCCCCACACTTTCCTTTCTTGCCTTTCCCAACAATATTGCATGCGGCCTGAATTCCCAGTCTGTGGTCAGGTCTAGAAGACTTACAGATGGGTGGTCTGCCCCATCCCCTCATTAACTCTTCAAGAGGTCTTCTCACCTACCAGGTTGACTGAAATTCATTCCTGGGTCAGAGGGCTCTTCTGATCCTGAGAAATTAAATCCAACAAGGTATTGGTTCGGTGGAGGTTAACGCAACCATTCATGGTCCCCTCCACCACCTTTTCATAGCATTCATGGTTTCTCTTAGCACATCCCCTTTCCAGCAGTTATGCGACACATATCCATTTTCTATTAAAATAACAGAATTTACATTCATCGACCTTTTATACAAAGTTCCATCAAATTGAACATTCACCCCTTTGATTTTTTCATAGTTCCTTGGACAATATATTTATATTTACAAACTAGGGGAAACATGGTGTTACAACTACTTCCTAGTATCCCACCACCTAATGTGCATCCATATCATCATGATTTTTCCCAAAATAATGAAATTGAAAAGATTGTACAAAACCTATTTTTTTTCATGATCATCCATCCTAGTACTAGTCCATACTCATCTAAAATTGTCACGGTCCCTAAAAAATAAGGCATTTGGTGCATATGTCCTAATATTTATGATTTAAAAAAACTAATAGTCAAAGATACAAAACCCCATTCTAGTCATTGATGATCTATTATATGAGCTACATAGATAATAGTTCTTCACCAAACTTGATCTTCACTCTAGTTATCACAAATTTCTCTTGAAGGAAGCCAATGTTCCTAAAACTACTTTTCACACTCATAATGGTCATTACAAGTTTTTGGTGATTCACTTCATTTATTTCAATGCACCTTCCACCTTTTGGAGCTTCATGAACCACATATTTAATCCCCTTATATGCCATTTTATCTTGGGATTCTTTGATGACATATTGGTCTACAATAAAACTTGGGTGGCACATGTGGTACATGTCAATTAGGTCTTACAACTCCTCTTAATCACCAACTATTGATCAAGAATTATATATGTGTTTTTGGTGCTTCAAAAGTTGAATAATTGGGACAAATTGATAGTGTGAAGGGTGTGCACTTTGACCCTAATAAAATTGGGGTCATGAAATATTGGACCCATCCTAGGACTCTCTTGCATGGATTTCTTGGCATCATAGGTTAGTGCTAGAAGTTTGTCCAAAACTATGGTGAAATTGTTTCTCCTCTCACCATATTACTAAAAACAAATTCCTTTATTTGGAATGGAGAGGTTGAACATGATTTTCAAGACTTAAAAGATATTATGTATACCACACTAGTTCTCACCCTTCCTTATTCCATTATTATTACTTTTTTGGAATGTGTTGCCTTAGGGAAAAGAACTGAGGTTTTTTTAATGTAAGAGGGATGCCTACTTTCCTTATACTAACTTGGGAAAATACAACTATGAGAAGGAAATGTTGGATATTATTCAAGCAGTTTGGATAAACTATGTGTTATATAATTATTTTCCACCTGATTACTTGATGGATATTCTCTAGAGGTTATCAAGATGAAACATCGAGTTATGTCACTTTTCCTTTGAGTATACACCATCCTTTTTCCTGGTCGTGACCTATCCTTTTACAGATCATGACCCAAATTGATGGTCACACCTTTCTCTCCTACAACCTACGACCGGTTGTACCCTGCAGGAATGCAGGTCATGACTAGGTATGTTACTCTCAAATTAGGAATGGTTACAACGAGATGGGATCAAGCTTAGGTTTCTCATAATTTTACCTCAAGAAGCATGTTATTTTGAGTGTCTAAGAGTTATCCACCATGTCATCTCTTTCCTCCTATATATTGAGGACCTCTCATGGAAAAAGAGGAGAAAAGATAGAATAAACTTATAATTTCGTATTGATTACGAAGATTGGGCAAGGAAATTGGGAGAAGCTTCATCAAGATATTTGTATGTAATTTGTAAGATTTTTTCCTTATTAATAAAAAATGCACATGATTTTCCTCTCTAATTGATTGTATATGGTGATTATAATATTCATAGAGAGTTAATATTTTCATGTCTTTGTGATATATTATTAGATCTATATTTTATACATGTTACGTTTTATCTCGTGAAAGGTATTTGTTGTTTTCCTATGTGTACAAACATGTGATTGTGAAAGTGAAGGATATATTCAAAGGAGCGAATGACCAAGGAGCATGCATGGGCATCAAAGTATCGAGTATGCTTCTCAACCTCTTATCTCATAGATATTTTCATGTATGATTTAGGTCTAGGAAAATCTATAGTTTGCATCTCTATTATGTCTTAGGTCTAGGAAGAGCCTAATGGAGGTAACTCCTAGAGGGTACATTTATGCTGCAACACTATGTTGTTATTTGTCATATCCTAAAATAAAATTTGGCATTGGATTAGAATTTCCTGAATCATTAGGCATACCAACATTTCTATCAATTCCATTTTGATGAAGGGGATTAGGTTTTATAGCATATCCAACCCTGTAAATATACCTCACTCAAGGAGAAGAGCTATGGAAAGATAAAGCCTAAATTTTGTGGACCTTGTATCTTCCTCAAATGTATAGTTTCAATGAATTAAAAATTGGCTTTTCGCATCCATTCTAAACTCCACCCAGTCTTTCATCTATCATGCTTGAATAAAGTGGTCCAATTGAAAATTTCAAACCATCCTTCCAGAGTTGGACAAAAGAGGGTTCCATTTGGTTGTAGCCTTAGGCCATTTTGGGGAAATGTGAGCATTGTCTTCATCAATGCACTATCTAGAAATTTTTGATCCAATGGAAGGATGGACATCCTAAATATGCAAGCTAGGAACCAACACATATTCTCCACCAAATTCCTCATCTCCAACCTTGAGGATAAGACTATTTTGTAAGAGGGAGGGCATGTTAGGTTGTGACCCTAACTCCCCTAGTTACTAGAATAAATATTTAATGCCTTCATAGCTACCTTATTAAATAAGGACACATGAGGTAGTAGAGTGTGAAATCAATAAATGTGAGTGTCCTCATTAAAGAAGGTCCACTAGTTAGAGGTTTAGGCCTCATTAATGGAGGTCCACTAAGTGGGTAGAGTTTTGGTAAATTAGAAACTATATATAGTAGTATAAGTTATGTAATTAGTTGTCAAGTAAATATTATTCCATATGGAGTTGTACTCATTTTACAGGTTTCCCACTTGAAGAGGCAAGTGAACATTCCATCTAGTTTTTAACATCAATAAGGTTTGTTTTCTATTATTATTTTCCAATTCCAATTATGTTTATTTCCTTTCTATAGCTATATTTCCTTCTATTTTGATTTGTTTATTTTCTTTCCACAACTATATTCTATTTATTTTTCTCTAAATATTATGTTTCATATAACAAGGAACACCATAATGTGGGATATTAATCGTATGAGTCCCATCAATAATATTATTGAGCTAAGGAGAGTGGAAGTGTGTTCAACATTCAATAAATTCAATACCATCATGAGAGATGGAAAATTATGCCATGAAAAGAATGAAGTAAAGGCTATTAATTCTTTAATGAAGGATGTTTTCCAAAAGTATATCGATACCATTGAAATATTTGTTGAGAATAATTTTTATTTCCACTACAATAACTATGCATAAATCTCTTTTCATGCAAGGATGACCCCATGGGATTGTCACTAACTCTCAATGTGTGTATTTATTTATCTTAAAATATGAAGAGTGCACAAAGATGTCTAGTTATGAAGTTGGCCTTTGTAGAAGCATGTTAGGGACGATGCTATCCAAAAAACTAAAGATATGCTTTTTGGGCATTTTGGGAAATATAAATAGACAATATTTCCTCTAGGGTACATTGTCTGCATCATTGGTATCATAGTTGGGAACTATTATGGGATGATATTTATGCTACAAACATCAAACTGATAACAAAAATGAATGAGATAAGGAAGAGACGATGTGAATCACATTGAGAGAGGTCCATCATAATGAATGAAGAAGAATAATGAAGAGATGGAAATCTTTCCAAAACATGGTGAGAGTCTATGCATTTGTTATGTAAGAATGGTTAATTCCTTTCATTTTTGTAAGGTTATTTCCTTAAGTAGGAATCCATGGAACACTATAGGTCTAAGTGTTATGTGAAGAAGTCTTGGTTTGTTAGGGTCCTTTCGTAACCTCCCTAATTAGGGCTATTTAGGAGTTAGTTAATTAATGTATGAGGCCATTCTCTTTGAATAAGGAACACTATGTAGTTGGTGCGTGGCTAATTAATGTAAAAGATTCATCATTGTGGAATAAGGCCTACTAGATAATTATTACTCATTAATGTGGGACGACTAGTGGTTAGGGTTCGGGTGGTGAGAAATTATTTATAGAGGTAGGAAGTTATGTAATATGTTGTGAAGTTATTATTATTGTATTGGATCCATGCTCATATGGATGTTTTCCCCTTGAATAGGCCCATGGAAATTACTCTCTTTCTATATTATTAATATAAGAGTTAATATTTTGTAGGTTTTATACCCTTTTTCTTCCTCTTTTACACTTTTAAGTTTATATTTCTTCTGGTAATTTCTCTTAATTCCCTATTTCTACTATATATGTACACTACAATTGGTATCAAATCTCTTTCCCATGTGTTGGTTTGTTCCTTTTATCCATCTACTTTTATTGTTATTGAGGGATTATGATTCTATCGACCATTACAAATTCATCACGATTCATAACTGAGAAGCTTCCCAACAAAATCCCTTAAAGACTATCAGCCCCTCTGGTAGCCCAGAAGGAAACACAGTACATAGAGTGCACTGCGCAGTGTTGATTAAGGTTGGTTGTCATTGATGTCAACCCTTGAAGAAAGACCCATAGCACAAAGGTTTGGGTAATGGACCCAATAGTGTTTGATGTAAATATGACTCATTATTGTTTTTTCATGGTTGATAAGAAGTAAATATGGATGAACTCCAAAGTGGTCCCCTTATGGTGAAAGCCCTCGTGGGAGGACGCTTTGTGGAGTAAGAGAACCCATGCTTAGTTGTGGAATAATGACATGAAGGAAAGTGAATTTGTCAGGGAAAATATCCTATATGGATAGCTCTTGTCATGCCATTTCTGGTGGTATGTGGAATGCCACATAATTCCTCACGGTTAGAGAGTTATGGCCATGAGAAGTTGGAGACCCCAGGTTTGGGTAATGGACCCGAGTTTGTTTGATGGGTAACAGTATGAGTTATGATATATTTTCAGATAATACTATTCTATATGGATAGTACATGTCATGCCATTTTTAGTGGTATGTAGAACGTCACATAACTCCTCACAGTTTGAGAGTTATGGCCTTACGAAGTTGGAGGACCCTCATATGTCATCTAGAA
>JASDQU010101324.1:463939-560133 GCA_032191745.1 Picea mariana | reverse complement strand
CTTTGACATGCTCTGTGATCGACATTGTCTTCTCCCTATGCTTGAGGTCCTGGATAGCTTCACTTATCCTTTCTTCTTCCTGATCCCACCGTTGGACCTATTCATCCTCTTCCAGCTTCATCCAGAGCTATGTTGCATTCTCGAACAAGTTAGTCACTCTGTGGACTTGTCTCTCTATCTCCTTTATCTGTGATGTTGCCTCCTCCTTCCTCTGCTCCTTCACCTTCGGTGAAGTGGTACGTATGAGATTATCCCAGAGGTTGCTCAAACTCTTGTCTGTATTGATTGATTGTCTACAGAATCTGATCAATCTTTTGTGTCACCGTGAGGTCGGTCGTCGGCGCGCTCTTTGGGATTTTATCATAGGATATGGCCAATTCCTACTCCAGCCTATCCATGCAGTTTTTTTCATCTTTGGTCTCAAGCTTATCCTATTTGAGTACCAATTCCAACACATCTTGATTTTCCTTTGTCTGTTACAATTATGTTGCGTCTGCACGTGCTTGCACTATACCTCATGTGGAACATTGAATTTCAATTTATACAAGGCCTTGGTTTGTATCTATGCCATCACCAACTGTATTTGGGCCAATTCATTTAGGGGTGCATGCCCCATGATTTCTTCCATGCGCATCATATTGGGAGTGACATGAAATGTTGAGCTCGTTTGTGTTGTCATTTGGATCATGTCCTTCTTGCTTGATCCAACCTTGCCTCCTATTTGTGATGTTGATGGTATGTTTCCTACATTGTTTCCAACCTCCTATGCTTCTCTGAGTTGTTGGAGGAGTTGTCACATGTATTCCAACTCTTCCTCAATCTTGTCCCTTTGGCACTCAACATTGTCAAAATCCTCGACTATGCGATCCTAGACCATTTGGGCCACCATGTCCACATCGTCCTTGGTGATATTGTATTCTCGGGGCATTCTATGTTCCTTATCCTTCTTACGCACACCCCCTGTCTGAATGAATGGCCTCTTGGTTTGGCCTTGCTCCTGTTGAGTATCACTTGATGTGGTTCCTTGTGCTTCCTTAGTCTATTTATTTTGTACCTGTGGCACCTATCTGTTGTTCTTCTTCTCTGCTTGGGTGCCTTTTTTGGACACCCCCCATTTTTTCTGTTGCACCTTGTTCTGACCTCACCTTTGATTCTTGGGCACTTTTATCTCTTCGGAAAGTGTCTATCCTTATCCTACATCCTCCTCCTCCATTTTTTCGAGCATTTCTTGATTGACTACTAGAATCCACTAGTTATCATCCCAATCCTTAATGGACATCTCTATGTCCGCCTCTTTGATGCAGTAGCATAGTTGTAGCCATTGATTGTCAATATCTTTCTGTGCCTAGATCCACATTGCATGTCTAATGGATTTCAAGTTGGCTATTCCCTAATACTGTGTGATTGCTTCTGGTTTCACCCTCCAAGTGTTGGTGATGCTCTCTTGTAGGTTGTTGTGATATCCTTCAAATATGGCTTCATTCACCTTTTTGTTCTTGGGGTCCGAAGTGGACCCCAATGATAGTTATCATGCTTCATGGAAAGGATTGGTTCTAGTGGAAAATAATGAATACCTTAGCTCCTTCCATCTGAACAAGGCTATTAGGATGAGTAGCCATGAATAGTGAAATTTCATCCCCAAATCCTGTGCGTCCTTGGAGTCGTCCAGGAATAGATTCAACAAATAAGGGGCCCAACTGAGTGTGGGCCCTCCACACATTGTTCTACAGCTGCAACAACCCCAACCGGGTCTTCCTCCTTACGGAATTTCCTAATTAATTTTCATGCCATAATTTTTGTGGCCATTCTTTTCATGATGTCACTAATATGCTTGATTATGATTCTGCACGACCCCCTTTTGGTACCATATTTCTTCTTCATTTCCTTGGCCAATGCCTTCTCCTTTGTTTTGTCCTCAAACAACTATGTAGGGTACTCCCCTCATGATGGAAGCCATGTGATGTATGCAATAAGCCCTACGTCTATTGAGATGAGTTGTTCCATCCACAACTATCCTTCATGGGTGAATTCCATCAGCTGCTTGACGTATTTATTTTCATATTGGACCCTCCCAAAGTGTGGGATGTCCAATAGGCCTTGAATCCCATTTTTTTCCAGTCCGACTTCCCAATGAACTGGTTGATTAATTGGTTAACCAAAGGGTCCTATATCCACAGTCTGTAGGTAAACTTTCTTGGCGAACTCTAGGAACTTTTTCGTTTCCATCACGTCATGGTCTAAGTACCTCAATTTCTCCACATGGCATAACATATTTCTTGCTATATGTACCCCTTCCAGAATGCATGGCAAGACAATGGATGTGGTGGCTTTCCTGAGAAGTGACCTTAGTACCACATGTTTTCCCTTCTGCTATGGTGGCTGACTCGAGGTTCCAACCTCTATTGTTCGCTCTTTTTCATACTCGTCTGGTCAGCTGGTGACATCTTCCACTATGCCCTCTCGTGGCTACTCCGGCATGGTTGTGTGTGACCTTTCTGGTGTGGTCATTTCCTTTTGGTTCGAGAATGTCCCATTAACTCTTGGGCATTCTTGAGGGTTTCTAGAGTGCGAATGATTACCTATGCCTTCAGTTTGTTGTCCATGTCCCCCTTCTAGTACATCCATGTCCATGTCTACTGGTTTTGTCTATTGGGTTTCTTCCTCAATAGGTGGCAATGGTATTTCATCCACATTGACGACTTCTGGAGGCTGAAGTGCTTTTTTTTCACTTCCCTGTGCTTGCGGTGAGGATCTGGTGTTGCTCCGTGGTTGTCGGCCAGTCTGGTTTAGTTATTTTTGTTTGGGTGGTGCCATGGTGTTAAGGTTGTTTTCCGTCGAATGTAGTGGCCCACTAGTACATATTGTAAAAATTTCGACGTTCTATTTTTGGAGTTATGGACAAAATTGGCCATACTGTCGAAAAATAGAGGAATTTTTAATTTTTTTTTCCATATTGCTCGATAACGTCACTATTTCCATGTTGATGTCCCTCTTGCCACGTTGTTGTCTCTCTTGCCATGTTTTCCACATAGTCATCTATCTTGCCACATTTGTGACATAGTCGTCTCTCTTTCCACGTTTGTGAATATAGTTGTTGCAGTTGTGGAAAATAGGTTTCCCCCCTCCAATGGTCATCTAGTATTTTGACCACGTCAACTTTGATTTGGTCAATGATAGTCGAAATTACGATGTTATAAAATCTATAAATATGTTTCATTTTACGGATGTTGAAACAAGTTTTCTATAATAACGACACTTCAAAAAGGGTTTTCAGGTCTTCTCTGCTAGAGTACAACTATTAAAATACATTGTACTAGGGCTCTTCTTGTTTCATTTTAATTTTTTGATCGATCGAATTTTAAAGGAAACAACTATTAAAAGACATTGTACTAGGGCTAGAGTACTTGTCGGGCAACGATGACCTGTGAATGGGGCCAACGTTGAAATGTTTTCAAACTTTTTCTGTATGAAATCATACATACTTGAGTCTTGAAACCCTCCCATACCTTCAAGGCATGTGTCTAGTCTAACCATGTCAAATTCCGATGCATACAGGCACATATTGAAGAAATTTCAACATTGGCTCCATTCACTGCTCACTATGCAGGGTCAGTGCATGACATTTTTGGTGGTTGAATTGGAAGTTCCGTGACATTTCAAGAGAGTTCCAACAAATATTCTACAGATGGAAACAATGACATTTGACAATGAGACGGCCATTATGAACGTTTTTTAAAACATGGACGATCTCAAAGATTATGTGGTCGAGAAATCATACATCCTTGAGTCTTGACACCCTCCCATACCATCAAGGCATGTGTCTAGTCCAACTAGATCAAATTTTGATGCATACATGCACATATTGAAGAAATTTCAATGTTGGCCCCATTGACTAGTGCTCACTATGCAGGGTCGATGCATGGCATTTGTGTTGGTTGAATTGGAAGTTCCATGACATTTCAAGAGAGTTCCAACAAATATTCTACGGATGGAAACAACGACATTTGAAAAATATGAGACGCCCCATTATGAACGTTGTTGCAAACATGAACAATCTCAAAGATTATATGGTTGGGACATCAAGCATCCTTGAGTCTTGAAACCCTCCCATACTGTCAAGGCATGTGTCTAGTTTAACCATGTCAAATTTCGATGCATATAGGAACATATTGAAGAAATTTCAGTGTTGAACCCATTCACTAGTGCTCACTATGCAGGGTTGGTGCATGAAATTTGTGGTGGTTGAATTGGAAGTTCCATGACATTTCAAGACAGTTCCAACAAATATTCTACGGATGGAAACAATGACATTTGATAAATATGAGACACCCAATTATGAACGTTGTTGCAAACATGGATGATCTCAAAGAATATGTGACCGAGACATCAAACATATTCCTTGAGTATTGAAACCCTTCCATATCATCAAGGCATGTGTCTAGTCTAACCGTGTCGAATTTTGACGCATACATGCACAGTTTGAAGAAATTTCAACGTTGGCCCCATTCACTGCTCACTATGCACGGTCGGTGGAAGAAATTTCACTATGCTCATTCACCTTCAAGGAAGGCCCCACTCACTATGCTCACTATGAGACATCTATTATATTGAACATTGATGCAAACATGGATGATCTCAAATATTATGCGGGGACATAAAACATCCTTGAGTATCAAAACCCTCCCATACCTTCCAGGAAACTATCTAGTTTAACCATGTCAAATTTTGATGCATACATGCACAGATTGAAAACATTTCAACGTTGTTCCCATTCACTACTCACTGTGTGGGGTCAGTGGAAGAAATTTGTGATGGGTGTATTTGAAGTTCCATGACAAATTTCAAGATAGTTCTGACAACAATTCTCTAGAAGGGAATGACGAATGATGACAATGAGAGGTGCAACATGATGAACATTGATGAAAATTTGGATGATCTCAAAGATTATGTGGGGACATCATAAATCCTTGAGTATTGAAACCCTCCCATTCCATCAAGACATGTGTCTAGTCTAACCATGTCGAATTTCGACGCATACATGCACAATTTGAAGAAATTTCAATGTTGTCCCCATTCACTACTCACTATGCAGGGTCGGTGCAAGGTGACATTTATGGTGGGTGAATGACAACAGTAATAAAAATGATGAGCTGATGACATCATCGTCTGAAGAATCTATGAGTGAAGATGATGAGATGATGACATCGTTCTCACCAACATATGTCCACTTAGTCGCAATGACACATCTTTGATATCCTCCAACATTAAAGAAATCCCCACATCAGTAGGGAGTTTAAACATTTTCAATAAGTGTGAGTCATTTATGCATTCTCCTACCTCATGGAAATTCTCTTGTGATCATTCCCACCATTATTCACATAACCCCCACACTATATTCCCCTTATTTACTCAATAATCCAAATTTAGAAATGACCAAAACTAATGCAACAATGACGGAATAGCAAATCTTGGAAGAGAGATAGATGGTTGTAGATAAGAATAGAGGCAAGGAAAATTATAAAACCTTTAACCCCATGCCCATGAAATATTTTCTTTTTAATTGTTTAAGAGGTAAGTCAATACTCCACTAGGTTTCCCATAAAGCAATCAATGGATTGGACTATTTCTGCCTACATGAGGGCATTGAAAAAGAAGGAGATGCTTGAGGGATTATTAAGTAGAGAAAGTAAACATTTTCCCTTGTGTTGTGTATGGCATGGAAGAGATATTTTCCCTTATACTCAAATATCAATCACATACCTACTCTATATATCATCTCATCTTGTCCTCGTTTCATTTTGATTTTCTGATCGGTCGAACTTTAAAGGAAACAACTATTAAAATAAATTGTAATAGGGCTAGAGCACATGATGGACAACGGTGACCTGTGAATGGGGCCAACATTGAATTTTTTTCAAAATGTTTATGTATGACATCATACATCCTTGAGTCTTGAAACCCTCCCATACTGTCAAGGCATGTGTTTAGTCAAACCATGTCAAATTTCTATGCATACAGGCACATATTGAAGAAATTTCAGTGTTGGCCCCATTCACTAGTGCTCAATATGCAGGGTCGGTACATGCCATTTGTGGTGGTTGATTTGGAAGTTCCATGATATTTCAAGAGATTTCCAACAAATGTTCTACGGATGGAAACAATGACATTTAAAAAATATGAGACACCCCATTATGAACGTTGTTGCAAACATGGACAATCTCAAAGATTATGTGGCCAGGACATCAAACATCCTTGAGTCTTGAAACTCTCCCATACCGTCAAGGCATGTGTCTAGTCTATCCATGTCAAATTTTGATACATACAGGAACATACTGAAGAAATTTCAATGTTGGCCCCATTCACTAGTGCTCACTATGCAGGGTCGGTGAATGACATTTGCGGTGGTTGAATTGGAAGTTCCATGACATTTCAAGATAGTTCCAACAAAGATTCTATGGATGGAAACAATGACATTTGACAAATATGAGACGCCCCATTATGAACGTTATTGCAAACATGGATGATCTCAAAGATTATGTGGTCAGGACATCAAACATTTTCCTTGAGTCTTGAAACCCTTCCATACCATCAAGGCATGTGTCTAGTCTAACCATGTCGAATTTCATCGCATACATGCACAGTTTAAAGAAATTTCAACGTTGGCTCCATTCACTGCTCACTATGCTCATTCACCTTCAAGGCAGGACCCATTCACTATGATCACTATGAGACATCCATTATATTGAATGTTGATGCAAACATGGATGATCTCAAATATTTTGCGGGGACATCAAACATCCTTAAGTATTGAAACCCTCCCATACCTTCAAGGCAACTATCTAGTTTAACCATGTCAAATTTTGATGCATACGGGCACAAATTGAAAACATTTCAACGTTGGCCCCATTCACTTCTCACTGTGTGGGGTCAGTGGAAGAAATTTGTGATGGGTGTATTTGAATTTCCATGACAAATTTTAAGATAGTTCCGACAACGATTCTATAAAAGAGAATGAGGAATGATGACAATGAGAGGTGCATCATGATGAAAGTTGATACAAATGTGGATGATCTCAAATATTATGTGGTGACATAATACCTTGAGTATTGAAACCCTCCCATACCGTCAAGCCACGTGTCTAGTCTAACCATGTTGAATTTCGACGCATACATGCACAGTTTGAAGAAATTTCAATGTTGTCCCCATTCACTTCTCACTATGTGAGGTCGGTGCAAGATGACATTTGTGGTGGGTGAATGACAGTAGTAATAAAAATGATGAGATGATGACGTCGTCCTTTGAAGAATCTATGAGTGAAGATGATGAGTTGATGTGATCATTCTCACCCACATATGTCCACTTAGTCGCAATGACACATATTTGATATCTTCCAACATTAAATAAATCCCCACATCAGCAAGGAGTTTAAACATTTTCAATAAGTGTGAGTCATTCATACATTCTCCTACCTTATGGAAATTCTCTTGTGATCATTTTCACCATTATTCACATAACCCCCACACTATATTCCCCTTAGTTACTCAATAATCCAAATTTAGAAATGACCAAAACTAATGCAACAATGGCGGAATAACAAACCTTGGCAGAGAGATAGATGGTTGTAGATAAGAATAGAGGAAAGAAAAATTAGAAAACATTTAACCCCATTCCCATGAAATAGTTGTTTATTAATTATTTAAGAGCTAAGGCAATACTCCACTAGGTTTCCCATAAAGAAGTCAATGGATTTGACTATTTTTGCCTACGTGAGGGCACTAAAAAGGAAGGAGATGCTTGAGGGATTGTTGAGTACATAAAGGAAACATTTTCCCTTGTGTTGTGTATGGCATGGAAGAGATATTTTCCCTTATACTCAAATATCACTCACAGACCCACTCTATATATCGTCTCATCTAGTCCTAGTTTCGTTTTAATTTTCTGATCGGTCGAATTTTAAAGGAAACAACTATTAAAATACATTGTACTAGGGCAAGAGTACATGATGGAAAAAGATAAATAAAGGAAACAAGGAACTAGCGGTTATACTGTCTTGAAGGTCGTGTGGGCCCATAACTTGTTAAAATATTCAATGTGCTCATTTTACCATAGAAAATATCATTATTTTCACCCAACAATAGGAGCACAACCACCCCCGAGAACCATAACCTTTTCTAGATAGAATGATTCTAGAAGCAACACTAGAATCAATAGATAACCAAGTGAGCGCATCTTTCTCCAAATATTGATCACCAGATATAAAATCCCAAAGTCACAGAACAAGAACAATACTCAGTTTCAACAGTTGGAGTTGCAGTAACCAAGAATATCAAAATACCACCAAGAATGTCACCAAGAATACCACCAAGAGATACTAGAAGGTAGGATGCACATCTTAGGCTAGATGGCGATAGAGAGAGAGAGACCATAAATCACCCTAGAATATCCACCTTTCATTCTTCCAGTTGCACTTCCAAACTTGCGCTACACTTGAGAGAGTGAGTGAGATGAGTGAGTACAAATGAGCTAGAGTGCCCTCTATTTATAGTGATTATTTTCACTTGTCTGGGCCGACTTGTCCTTCTAGAAGCTAATACTTTAATATTAATTCTTTTTCTGAGTGGACTTGTCTTCTAGAGTTTCTACACATCTTTTTAGGGTTTCTCTTGCTTTCGAAATATTCTATTATAGCCAAAGGTTACACATAGATGTTAATACCTCCCGCATCTACCATAATATCAACAACCCTTAAAACAAGTCCATACATACAAAGGGGGATTGAAAAGAAGTCAATACTACCAGTTTATGTGAAATTCTATGGGACCATTCATCAGAGAGATTGAATTATAGCACTTGGCAATAAACTTTGATTCAAGTACTTTTCTACCATTATGTCCATCATTTTAATTCCCAAACCTTGAAAATGAAAGAAGCCCTACAAAGTCATTGAAACAATGCAAGGGAGATAGATGCCTCTCTAACTCTGTCAGGTAGAAACCTCGAAGTGCTAGGTAGGGATGAATCTAAATCAAAATCCATACATTTGTTCAAAATGCATCTTGCAAATCTAGGATTGGACAAAACCCCAAGGGCCTTGCAACTACCATACCCATCAAACTAAATTGCAGTAGCAAAATGTTGAGAATAACCATGTCCAATTAATTCAATGGTGCTTTCATTAGTATATGAGATTTGTTCCCCTATTAAATCCACCCTTCCAATCTTCATAGTCACTCTTTCAAGGGTTGCATAAGATAAATTGTTGACTCAAATCCAAGTAAATATACAAGAAGACATTGATGTTTTTAAGTTTCTGTGGTGAGGAGTTTCACATATGTTTTTCGGATAATCCACAGTTGGTATCATTTCGTCGTCGACGTTTCGAATCCGAATCAGGAGTACCAAAAGGTCTCCTATAAAGGGTAATATGCAAAATGAAAAGTAAAGTAAGCTAGATTAAAGAGTGAGATATAAGTTGAGGCATGAACAACCCTCAACCCCAATCCCAGAAACCCACTCTAAAGTGGATTTGTATAGGAGGAGAATATCCAAGAACAAGAAAAACCAAAAGTAATAAAATAGGTTGGTCATGGAAAAGACCCATTTCTCCTACCATTCAAAGTTGAATGAAGGACATTGAGTATAGTATGATGTCCATAGGGAGAACTATTGGGATGCTTGGATTGCCCACTACATTGTTTTCCATAAGAGGTAGTTCATTGCTAAGGCCTAGGGGATCTCACTTGGATCCCAGGGAGGGATCTAATATGGTCATGTCACTGAAATCTTGTGGGATGGGGGAAGGTCCTACAGGTCCGTATTGATCTAGAGTCTGGAGTTGTGATGATATGGATATGTCTCTTAGTGCCCGTTGTGTTGTGTGGGAAATGGATGAGAATGCCATAAATGTTTGAAGGTTGGATGGTTACCTGAAAGGTTTAGTTATGAACAATTTGTTGATCTTGAGAGAAATTGGGTTGGGCGAGTAACCCATAAGTCTATAGTTTTTTTTTCCTTGTAGGGCTCATGTCTCGGGTTGGGGCTGGTATCTACAATGGATGCTTATGACCATGTGCAAAATTGCTTGTACATAGCTAGTTTCTTGAATCATCTCGGTGAAAAGATAAGTGTTCAATCTTTACAATAAAATATGTATTTATAACTTTGCTATTAAGTTTAATCCTTTCTTTTGAATGAAATTGAAATGCATTCCTTATTTTAAATGAGCTTATGCATGCTTATTTCCACTACATTATTTAATTGTGTTCATTTGTGAATTCAAAATATTTAGAGTTTAATGGATTCAAATTTGTATTGATTATTTTGAACTTAGGTACTGTCTCTTTTTCGTGGGTTTGGCAATCCTTTGAAGGGGGGCGTTATATGACATCACTACAAATGGTAGGTAAATGTGTCCTTTAGGGAGCTACAAATGAACAAGGTATTCTAATGATGCATTAGTTCACAACATCCTAACATTATCCGATGGTTCCTTGGTTCACAATACATTGAAGTTGGGAAAACAACAAGGGAAATGAGAAAAAATCAACTAGGATTACCAATAAATAATGTTATACAACATAGAATTAGCTTTTGAAGTAGTGGAATGACCTCGAATTCATGTAAGAAGGCATTTACAAAGGGGAGATAATGTTGAATCCCCTCCACCACCCCCTTGCAATAATGTTGAGAATGAGGATGGGACTTTCCACTCTTCTTATTGATACAAAGATATTTCTTCAAACTTGCATACTTCAAAGGAAATGGCTTAGAGGTTGAAGATGTGATGTGGAGCATGGGACTCAACTAATAAAAAATACTTTATCACATGAGTTCATATGGAGGTATTAAATATTAAATAAAACCCTACTCAATATATTGAGCAAACAATAAAGGTAAAGGTATTTTTTCTACAATAAGCAATAAAATAAGAAATAAAGGTAGAGGGGTTTTTAATAAAATATTGGATAATATGGTATTGGGATACCGGTGAAGTGTGTAGGATTTTTGGTGAAAACTATATAAAGTTTTCAATCAATTTGGGGTTCTTCTTTCCCTCTTTACCACGGTTGGACAAACCCCTCCAAACCTATTTCTCCTAAACCCTGCACACGATTTCCACCATTTCTCCCTCTCCATGGGTTATCAGAATCGTTAGTGGCATGCTGGGGCGACATATACTATTTTTTGTCTGATCGAACTAAAGACAAAACCTATTTTCCATCTCCCTCCTTTTATACAATATTATGTGAAAGGTAAGGAAATTATCGAAGTGAGAAACAAAGCTCTTTGGATTCAATGCTCTTTGCTTGATTAACCAGATCTATTGGTTCAGGATAAGCTCCTCACTCAGGAAACTATTGGTGGATGCATGAGTAAGACTTGGTAAACTGGCATTGGTTCATCTGTAAGAGAAGATAAGATTGATCATAAATGTGTAGCAAGTATCCAATATTCAATCCCCTAGAACTGGAGTATCCAAAGTATGTATTCATTTGAAATTGACATAATATTGAGATTTCTGAAATCACAATAGTTTTTCCCTTTCCAATTATTTATTCAAACACATTTCAGGTCCAATCAATAGTCCAATGAATCGGAAAACCAAATATGCATATGAAAAAATTTCTTATCAGTAGCCTTATGGTTTAAAAAGTAACACTTAAATACATTGATATTGTGTTGCATCACACACTAGTATTGTTTAAGAGAACTTTTTGTAGGATCAACCTATGAAAGTAGTATGTAAGTTCGGATCGAAATTGATGAGCTCTAAAGTTTGCATTTCAGGGCTTGTGATACTGTTAATAATTCATGTAAGTGGTATATAACAACTCCATTTTATTAACAACACCCTACCAAGACATCCTTTACCCCCAAAAAACCTTGTAATCACACTTCCATGTGTGCAAGTCCGGTAGATGCTTAAAAAGATGGATATCTGTACATGCAAAGGTATGGCAAGAAATTGTGAACCCAACAAATCATTCAATGTTCAAGAAAGCATTTCTAGGAAATTCTTTATAAAACAGATCTACACCTACCTCCTTTTTACTGTTCAAACAGACTAGTGTATATGTATTTTTAGTAGAAGAATATGAAAGGTTTCTCATACATGCATCTTCTTATTTTTCTGGGAAATGGTCGATGGAGAAGAGCTTAGTGCTTTTAGCTTCAATATCATCATAACTTGAAATGTCAGTCTGAGCTTACTTTAGAATTCAGGAATGGAAAGTGATTGAAAGTATGGAGAGTGTGTTCATCAATCGAGAAATTAGATGAATCTAGGTTGTAATTTGTCTCTAAAATTGTAGATTTAGGATTAAAAAAAAAAAACACACGTATGGAATTCTCCAATCATAAATGTGTTGGATGAGTAATTTTCATAACCGGGTGTATATTTGGATTATCTACACCTACCTCCTTTTTACTGTTCAAACAGACTGGTGTATATGTATTTTTAGTAGAAGAATATGAAAGGTTTCTCATACATGCATCTTCTTATTTTTCTGGGAAATGGTCGATGGAAAAGAGCTTAGTGCTTTTAGCTTCAATATCATCATAACTTGAAATGTCAGTCTGAGCTTACTTTAGAATTCAGGAATGGAAAGTGATTGAAAGTATGGAGAGTGTGTTCATCAATCGAGAAATTAGATGAATCTAGGTTGTAATTTGTCTCTAAAATTGTAGATTTAGGATTAAAAAAAAAAAACACACGTATGGAATTCTCCAATCATAAATGTGTTGGATGAGTAATTTTCATAACCGGGTGTATATTTGGATTAAAAGGAATCCATGTTCTTCTTGGTTTCAAACTAATCCAAGGTTTGCACATAATTCTTATCCACTTGTTATTTTGTACACCATTTTGATTGTTCATTTTATACTGCAAAAACATCATTTCGAAACACAAATCTTTGATCTGATTTACAATTTCATTTTTAAGCAATTCTACAAAATTGTCTGAAGCAACTCAATATTTTGGAAATATGAAGGGAATAGTTCAATAGGATATCTTTTTAGATTTCTTTCTAGAATCTGAGACTGTTCACAAGCTCTATTAAAATCAATTATTCCTCCTGTTAAAATGAGCATTACCATAGCTTCAGGCAGAGAAGAGTACATATCATTCCAACTATCACTTTTGTTATAATTATATGATCTAGAAATGAAGAGATGGTTAAATTTGGGAGTATAAATTACTAATTCATAGGGTTAGTTATAGAATTTTTAAAACATAAAACCCTCCAAAATTAGATACGGGATATAACAAATATTTATCCTTGAACCAAATGTGTAGTAATATTCTCAGAAATTGGAGATTTGTAACAAAAAAAAATATGGAAAATAGAATAGTTCCATGTTGAACATGAAAGGAATTACACATCTCCCTCAATGTGTAAAACTACCATCAAAATAGCTTCCACAATCAGTAGCTGAAGCAAGAACAACATAGAACAATTATAGCTATATATGAGTCATTTCATCCATAAAATGAGCAATGAATAAATTAACAAAATAGAAAAAAATGAACTTGTCTGAAAGATCTATATTACAGATGGTTTGAACAAACGTTCTCTGGAGGGATTCATGACATATCATATTTCACCAAGATCTCCCCCTAAAGGAAATTCTTCTAAAGAGTAAATAGGTCTATTTACTTCCAAAAGGAACACAAGTCTTCTAATTGTTCAAGAATAAATGCAACTATTCATAAAATAATGGAACTTGTTGAATGCTTTTGCCAGTGAAGTTGCGTCGATAATTTTTGTTCTGAGAGCATGCTATTGACTATTTCAGTTCTCTGCTCCTCGAAAATTCTACATTTGTCCCAAGCTATACAATGAATATGCTCTAGTGACGTCACATCAATGAATATTATAATGTTTTGATTTTATATATTTTGCCCCTTTAATAATTCATGATATCTCCATCAGTTCATGTCATTAGGGTGTCACTTCTCAATGAGAATGGTCAAGAGAAATATACTAGTTAATTTGAACAACAAGAGCAACAAAATGGTCACCTTGAGCATGGGAATTCCCACTGCACAAGAAATTTGCAAGCTCGTGTGAAATTAACCTAGTATACTACTCCAAAATAGTACATTTTCTTAGTCATGGGAAAGTGTTCAAGTTTTATGGAGGTTATTTGCATCACCCATAAGATCTGCAAGCCAATACTGTTTAAGATGATTGTCAATCACAGCTCAAAATTATGTCTGCAATTTTAATCTTCTGCCTGAATCGTTCAATTTCCGTTAAGCAAAAATTGGCTTTCATGAAGTTTAAGTTTTGCCTCTATTGAGTTCCGGTCATAGTTATCCTAGAGCAACGATTGTTGGAGGCACACGATAGTGATAAAGTTTTCCTTAGAAGATGCATTTGAAGAGACTACAAATAATTTCTCCAGTTTTTCATGCACGGTTGATATTGATTGTGAACCCAAATGTTTACATTGATAAGGTAAACATTCTATTTGGAATTGGAATAACTCAACAGTAAGTAGCAAGAGAAGAAGTTAAAGATCTTAGTCACAAACATAAAAACGACAAAATTTCGTTTAGATGGACCAAATGGAATGATAGAAATGTATGTTTGTAATGAATGGAACAATAACGACAGGTGGACAGAATAATAGGCTCTAGGAAATTCATATTCTTTCGATTGACACTCTAGAGGGTAAGTCACAGCATGAGACAGATTATTACAGGTCTGAGCTTGGTTCTAGAGAAATAAAATTACAAAGTTTAATATTTCACACAGAGTAGAGAGACACATGAACTTTCACTAAGAACATGAAAACTGCACACAAAATTTTCCCTTTTGAAACAAAAGTAACACTGGTACATGCGTTAGATTTTGTTGTCTACAGTAAATCTAAGATGTTGGCATTCTTGTTTGGTCTGGATAAGTAATCGAAAATTAAGATCATTTTAGCATCCTTGGCGTAAGCTGGACGAGGAACTCAAGATTAAATCAATTAAAGGCATCATTTTTCTTAATGTTCATAGGTTGGCAAACAATCCATCATGTAGGGGAATGCGATGTTTGCGAAACTGTTGATTATAAGGTAATGACAGTGATTGAAAGAATTTCAAAAATGGCAAGTGAGTTCTTTAGAAGTTGATTATCACACCCTTTGAATTGTCTTGCACATGGATAGGTTTGTCTTTGCATAACTTGCTTATTCACTTTCTTGACCAGAAGGTGTATGATGTATCAGATCATCTATGAACAACTTCAATTCAGATTAATCTAAGCAAGAAATTGATAGACCATATATTTTTGAATTCAACATTCAACATTAATTTAATCTTGCATTTTATCATATGTGAGGGGAGAGACAAGTATGAAAACAAGTAAGCAATTTGCAAATAACCTCCACATTGAAAAATAGTTAAAATAGGACTGAAACTTATCCATAATATTAAATATTGTAAACTCCATTTAACTTGCAATATTGATCACCTTCAAACGAGCTGAATCGCCAAACTATTTAAAACTTGATTGAAAATATCCATAATGTTAGCAAATATTTTTTTACTTGGAGCAGCTTTTCTATTTTTAGCAGAAAAACTTTTCTTATTTTGCTGCATGCTAATTATGTGTAGCATGATTTTTCTTTACATTAAAATATCAATATCTCATGTGATATCTTTAGATATAGCGTAGAGAGACAAAAGATATTATTCTGCTCCAACTATTTAGTATAAAATACATAAAATATGGGGTGGTCAAGTCACATGTACAATAATCCAAATGAAAAATCCCCATGAAAGAGGGATGTATCCATCAACAAGAGAAGAAGGTGAGTCAAATGTCCAACGTATAGGCTCTAAGTAGGTGGATCCTCAACCATTCTCCACAAAGTGTGAAAAGAAATACTCCCAAGTCTCCTTCAAGGTGGACATGCAAGCTCCAATGTCAAACCCCCTACAAATCATGAGAAAACCCCTCAAGTGTCGACGACTCCTCAAGATCAGCTCGAAGAAGTCATGTGTGAGGTGTTTAAGGTGTGCTACAACCCTCCTTAAATAATTCTATCATTCACCCCAATTCAAGGGACAATCAAATAGGTCCACATGTGCCAAAAAACACAGTCCCCATGACTAGGTAATGCATCCTCCAAGGTGGATATCCCATCAATTCAAATGACACATGCCTCCAAATGGTTAACAAGGTGAATGCTCAAGAAACTAGGATGTGGCATGACAGGAGAAACTCAAAGCATGAAGAAGTAACCCCAAACTATTTTGACCAATGCCTCGGGAACCATGAATTGCCTCGAGATAGATGAAGATGCCTTGGGAACTGTGAATAAGGTAACAATGAACTGTGAACTGCCAACTTCCAAGGTGAATGAGGTAACAATGCTATAGGTATGGATTGAGCTCCTTTTTCATTTTTCGAGGAGTCCTGTATAATATCAGGCTTCTCTGCTTCTAAAGAAAGTTGGCTTTCACCCATGGTGGATTGATGTTGTCTAATATGCGCTCATGCTTGTGGAAGAGGGAAACCTATCACATGCTATCTTTCCCCCACAGTGGAATGATGTTGTCCGAGATGTGCTTGTTATTGTGCAAGAGGGAAATCTAGCATGCACTAGCTTTCCCCCACGATGGAATGATGTTGTTCGATATGTGCTTGTTCTTGTGCAAGAGGGAAAGCTAGCACACACAAGATTTCCCACACGATGCAATGATGTTACACACTAGAGTTTCTCCACAGTGGAATGATGTTGTCCGAGATGCGATCGTACTTATGCAAGAGGGAAAACTAGTGGACCCCCAGAGTGGAATGGTGTTATGCACTAGCTTTCCCCCACAGTGGAATGATGTTGTCTGAGATGCCCTCGTGCTGATGCAAGAGGGAAAGGTAGCATGCCCCATGGTGGAAAGATGTTTTCCGAGATGTGCACATGCTTGTGCAAGAGGAAAGCTAGAACATGTTAGTTTTCCATCACGATAGAATGATGTTGTTTGAGATGCGCTTATGCTTGTCCAAGAGGGAAACCTAGCATGCGCTAGATTTCCCCCATGGTGGAATGATGTTGTCTGAGATGCGCTTGCACTTGTGCAAGAGGGAAAACTAGCACACATTATCTTTCCCCCACTATGGAATGATGTTGTTCGAGATGTGCTCTTGATTGTGAAAGAGGGAAAGCTAGCACATGCTAGCTTTCCCCCATGGTGGAATGATATTGTATGAAATGTGTTCATTCTTGTGTAAGAGGAAAATCTAGCCCACGCTAGATTTACCCCACAGTGGAATGATGTTGTTAAAGATACATTCATGTTTTTCCAAGAGGTAAAGCTAGCACACATTATCTTTCCCCCTTGGTGGGATGATTTTTCCCAACATGCACTCATGCTTGTGCAAGAGGGAAAGCTAGCATGCATTAGCTTTCCCCCATGGTGGGATGATGTTTGTCTGAGATGAGCTCGTGCTTCTGCAAGAGGGAAAGATAGCACACACTAGCTTTCCCCCACGGTGGGATGATTTTGTTTGAGATGAATTCGTAATTGTGCAAGAGGGAAAGCTAACACGTGCTAGCTTTCCCCGATGGTGGGATGATGTTGTTTGAGATGAGCTCATGCTTGTGGATGATGTTGTTCGAAATGAGATCATTCTTGTGCAAGAGGAAAAACTAACATGAGCTATATTTCCCCCATGGTGGGATGATGTTGTTTGAGATGTGATCGTTCTTATGCAAGAGGGTAAGCTAGAACACGCTAGATTTCCTCCTTGGTGGGATGATTTTTGAAATGCGCTCATTCTTTTGCAGGAGGGAAAGCTACAACACTCTAGATTTATCCCACAGTGGGATGATTTTGTTCAAGATGCGCTCGTGCTTTTGTAGGAGGGAAATCTAGCATGCACAAGCTTTCACCCACAGTGGGTTGTTTTTGTTTGATATGTGCTCGTGCTTGTGCAGGAGAGAAATCTAACATATGATATATTTCCTTCATGGTGGTATCATGTTGTTTGAGATGCGCTCCTACTTAGGCAAGAGGAAAACTTACCAAGCGCAATCTTTCCTCTATGGTGGGATGATGTTGTTTGAGATGTGCTCTTTCTTGTGCAAGAGAGAAAGCTAACACGCGCTAACTTTCCCCCATGGTGGGATGATGTTGTTCAAGATGTGCCCCTACTTGTGTAAGATGGAAAGCTAGCATGCACTAGCTTTCTTGCATGATGGGATGATGTTTGAGATGTGATCATGCTTGTGAAAGAGGGAAAGCTAACACATGCTAGCTTTCCCCTAGTGATATGATGTTGTTTGATATGTGCCCGTGCTTGTGCAAGAGGTAAAGCTAGCATCGAATAACCTTCCCCCACACTGGGATGATGTTGTTCGAGATTCAATTATGCTTGTGAAAGAGGGAAAGCATGCACGTTATAGATTTCTCCCATGGTGGAATGATGTTGATCGATATGTGCTTGTGCTTTTGCAAGAGGGAAAGCCAACACGTGCTAGTTTTCCCTCATGGTGGAATGATGTTGTTTGAAATGGGTTTGTGCTTATGGAAGAGGGAAAAATAGCATGCACTTGCTCTCCCCCATAGTGGAATGATGTTCTTTAAGATGCATTTGTGATTGTGCAAGAGGGAAAGCTAGCATGTGCTAGCTTTTCCCCAGAATGGAATGATGTTCTTCGAGATGCACTTGTGCTCATGAAAGAGTGAAAGCTAGCATGCGCTAGCTTTCCCCCAAGGTGGAATGATGTTGTTTGAGATACACTTGTGCTTGTGTTATAGGGAAAACTAGCACACATTAGCTTTCCTCCATGGTGGGATCATGTTGTTTGAGATGTGTTCGTGCTTGCATAGGAGGGAAAGCTATCCAACACATGCACTAGCTTTCCCCCACGGTGGGACGATGTTGTTTGAGATGCACTCGTGCTTGTGCAGTAGGGAAAGCTATCATGTGCTAGCTTTCCCTCATAGTGGGATGATGTTGTTCGAGATGTGCTCGTGCTTCTGTAGGAGAGAAATCTACCACGCACTACCTTTCCCTCACAGTGGGATGATGTTGTTCGAGATGCACTCCTATTTTTGTAATAGGAAAAGTTAGTATGCACCAGCTTTCCCCCACGGTGGGATGATGTTGTTCGATATGTGATTCTACTTTTGCAAGAGGGAAATCTAGCGCCAACTTTCCCCCATCGTGGGATGATGTTGTTTGAGATGCGCTCTTTCTTGTACAAGAGGGAAAGCTAGCATGCACTAGATTTCCCCCACAATGGGATGGTGTTGTCCGAGATTCCTTCCTGCTTGTGTAACAGGGAAGGCTAGTCGGAGCTAGCTTTTTTCCATAGTGAGATGNGATGATGTTGTTTGAGATGCGCTCTTTCTTGTACAAGAGGGAAAGCTAGCATGCACTAGATTTCCCCCACAATGGGATGGTGTTGTCCGAGATTCCTTCCTGCTCGTGTAACAGGGAAGGCTAGTCGGAGCTAGCTTTTTTCCATAGTGAGATGATGTTTGAGATGCACTCTTTCTTGTGCAAGAGGGAAGGATAGCACGCGCCATCTTTCCCCAATAGTGGGAAGATGTTGTTCGAGATGTGCTTGTTCTTGTGCAAGAGGGAAAGACAACACAGACTAGATTTCCCCCATGGTGAGATGATCTTATTTGAGATGCGCTCGTGATTGTGAAAGAGGGAAAGTGTGCATGCATTATCTTTCTCACATGGTTGAATGATGTTGTTAAAGATGCACTTGTGCTTGTGCAAGAGTGAAATCAAACACGCACTATTTTTCCCCCACGGTGGAATGATGTTGTTTGAGATGGGTTTGTGATTTTGGAAGAGGGAAAGATAGCACATGCTCGCTTTTCACTAGAGTGGAATGATGTTTTCTAAGATGCATCCGTGCTTGTGCAAGAGGGAAAGCTAGTGCACACTAGATTTCCTCCATGGTGGAATGATGTTGTTCAAGATGTGCTTGTGCTTGTGCAACTAGCTTTCCCCCATGATGGAGTGATGTTTTTCAAGATGTGCTTGTGCTATAGGGAAAACAGGTAGGTGCTAACTTCCCTCCATGGTGGAATGATGTTGTTTGAGATGCGCTTGTGAAAGAGGGAAAGCTAGCACATGCTAGCTTTCCCCCACATTGAATGATGTTGTTCGATATGAGCTTATGCTTGTGCAAAGGGGAAAGCTAACACACACTATCTTTTCCCCATGGTGGAATGATGTTCGAGATGCACCTGTGCTTGTGCAAGAGAGAAAGCTAGCATGTGCTAGTTGTCCCCCACAATGGAATGATGTTGTTTGAGATGCGGTTATGCTTCTACAAGAGGGAAAACTAGAATGAACTAAATTTTTCTCACACTGGAATGATGTTGTTCGAGATGCACTTGTGCTTGTGAAAGCGGAAAAACTAGCATGCACTAACCTTTCCCCGCAGTGGAATGATGTTGTTCAAGATGCGTTTGTGCTTGTGCAAGAGGGAAAGCTAACCCACACTATCTTTCCTCCACAGTGGAATGATGTTGTTTGAGACGCACTTGTGCTTATACAAGAGGGAAGGCTAGCATGTGCAATCTTTCCTCCACGCTAAAATCATGTTTGAGATGCACTTGTGTTTGTGAAAGAAGGAAAGGTAACACATGCTAGCTTTCCCCCATGGTGGAATGTTGTTGTTCAAGATGTGTTTGTGCATTTGGAAGAAGGAAATCTAGCATGCGCTAGCTTTCCCCAACATGGAATGATGTTTTTTGAGATGCATTTGTTCTTGTGCAAGAGAGATAGAAGGACACGCTAGCTTCCCCCAAGGTGGAATGATGTTGTTTGTGATGTTTTTTTACTTGTGGAAGAGGATGATGTTTGAGATGCACTTGTGCTTGTGCAAGAGGGAAATCTAGCACACACTAGCTTTCCCCCATGGTGGAATGATGTTGTTCGAAATGAAATTTCACTTGTGCTTATGTTATATGGAAAACTAGCACACGCTAGCTTTCGCTAATTATGGAATGATGTTCAAAATGCGCTTGCGATTGTGCTTGTGCAAGAGGGAAAGCTAGCACTTGCTAGTTGTGATAGCTTTCCCTTATGGTGGAATGATGTTGTTTGAGATGTGTTTGTGCTTGTGTAAGAGGAGAAATTAGCACACGCTAGCTTTCCCCCATGACAGAATGATGTTGTTCAAAATGCATTGGTGTTTTTGCAAGAGGGAAAGCTAAAATGTGTTATCTTTCCCCTACTTTGTAGTGATGTTGTTCGATATGTTCTTGTTCTTGTGCAATAGGGAAAACTAGCACATTCTAGTCTTCCCCAATGGTGGAATGATGTTGTTTGAGGTGTGGTTGTGCTTGTGGAAGAGAGAATCCTAGCATGTGCTAGCATTCTCCCATGGTGGAATGATGTTGTTTGATATGCGCTTGTGCTTTGCAAGGGGGAAAACTAGCATGTAGTAGCTTTCTTCCATGGTGGAGTCACATTTGAGATTCACTTGTGATTATGCAAGAGGGAAAGCTAGCAAGCACTAGCTTTCCTCCATTGTGGAATGGTTTTGTTTGAGATAAATTTGTGCTTGTGGAGGAGGGAACACTAGCATACACTAGCTTTCATCCACAATGGAATGGTGTTGTTTGATATGTGCTTGTGCTTATGCAAGAGGGAAGGCTAGCATGGGAAATATTTCCTCCATGCTAGAATGATTTTGTACGAGATGTGATTATGTTTGTGCAAGAGGGAAAGCTAGTACATGCTAGTTTTCCCCCATGGTGGAATGGTGTTCGAGATGCATTTGTGCTTTTACAAGATGGAAATCTAACATGCACTAAATTTCCCCCATGGTGGAATGGTGTTCGAGATGCATTTGTGCTTTTACAAGATGGAAAGATAACATGCACTAATTTTCCCCCATGGTGGAATGATGTTGCTCAAGATGCACTTGTCCTTGTGCAACAGAGAAATCTAACATGCACTAGTTTTCATGCATGGTGGAATGATGTTGGTCAAGATGTGTTTGTTCTTGTGCAAGAGGGAAATCTAGCATAGCCTAACTTTCCCTTATGGTGGGATGATGCTCAAGATACACTTGTTCTTGTGCAAGAGGGAAATCCAACATGTGGTAGATTTTCTCCATGGTGGAATGATGTTACACACTAGGTTTCCCCCACGAAGGAATGAAGATGTTCGAGATGCACTTGTTAGTGCATGAAGGAAAGATAGCTCATGCTAGCTTTTCTCCATGATAAAATGATGTTGTCTGAGATGTGCTCATGCTTGTGCAAGTGGGAAAGCTAGCATGTGATAGATTTCCCCCATAGTGGAATGATGTTGTCCCAGATGCGTTCATTCTTGTACAAGAGGGAAATATAGCAAACAATAGTTTTCCCCCATAGTGGAATGATATTTTCCAAGATGCACTCATGCTTGTGCAAGAGGGAAAATTAGCACTTTCTAGATTTCCCTCATGATGGAATGATGTTTTCCAACATGTGCTCATGCTTGTGCATGAAGGAACGATAGAACGCACTTGCTTTCCCCCACAGTGGAATGATGTTGTCTGAGATGTGCTTGTGCTTGAGCAAGATGGAAATATAGCACTTCCTAGATTTCCCTCTCGCACAATCACGAGCACATATCTGACAAAATCATTCCATAGTGGGGGAAATCTATCACATGCTAGACTTCCCCCTTGATGGAATAATTTTGTCTGAGATTCACTCATGCTTGTGAAAGAGGTAAATCTAGCACACACCATCTTGCCCCCACGATCGAATGATGTTGTCTGAAATTTTCTCATGCAAAAGGGAAATCTAGCACACACTAGCTTGCTCCCACGGTGGAATAATGTTGTCCGAGATGTGCTCATGCTTGTGCAAGAGGAAAATCTAGCACGTGCTAGCTTTCCCCCATGGTGGAATGTTGTTCATGATGTGTAGGTGCTTGTGCAAGAGGGAAATATGGCACATGCTAGCTTTCCCCCAGGGTGGAACGATCTTGTCTGAGATATGCTCATGCTTGTGTAAGAGGGAAAACTTGCATGCTCTAGATTTCCCCCATGGTGCAAGAGGGAAAACTAACATGTACTATATTTCCCCCCTGGTAGGATGATGTTGTCTTAGTTGCACTAGTTTTCTCTCACGGTGAAACTTTTTGTTGCTTCTCTAGTTGAAGATGCTAGAAAATGGTATAATAACCTTCTTGATAAGAGTATCAAAACTTGGGAATCCTTTCATGATATCTTTATGAAGAGATGGGACACAAAGAAGGATTCTCGGTTATTATTAGTGCAATTTAATGAAATGAAGAAGGAAATGTATCGATAAAAGAATTTTACATAAGATTTGAAAATTTACTTAATCAAATTCCTGATGACATTAGCTTAAAGGATTGTGTCATCATCCTTCTTCAATACACAAAATCCTTTGAGGGGAAATTTGGATTTATGTTAAGGGACACGTCCCCAAAGATCCTTGTAGAAGCACAAGAGCATGCTTCTAAGATTGAAGAGAATCTTCTAGCTTCTCAAAACTTTACCAAGACTAAGACTTTACATAATGCTGAACCTACTCAACATTCTATGACACTTTTGGCCCAAAGACTTCAGAAAATAGTAACCGAATTCTCATAGAATCAAAGTCTCATAGAGGGATTTTATCCCATAAATCAGAGCTTTGTTTTGAAGATACTTTCAAAGGAAAATGATTAGGATTTTCATATATATATATATATATATATATATATATATATATATATATGCATGTGACAACGACCCTTTAGATGCTTAGAGGGTTGACCTAAAGAAGGGGAAAGAAACATAAAATTTGAATGTTGGGTCGACCTTTAATGATTACCTAAGTTTGGTTCAAATTGAAGTTCTAATTTTGAATTGGAAGACAAATTTAGGGCCAACCCCTTGAGGAAGGTTATGTGCTTGTGTTGAATCTCTTACGCCCATGTGTAAATGGATAATGGTTAGATTTGTTTGCTTAACTTGTAAAGAAGGTAATTCCTTGGATGGTTTTATGGGCTCTTGGTTGTGATATGATGTTATCTCATTTTGAAGCCCACATTCCCACATGTGAAGGAAGATTTTGGGTCTTTCTTACACGCTTGGCGAAGGAAACCCTAGCCCAATTGAAGAACAATTGAAGATTGTATAGGTGATTTTGAGCAGAAAAGAGAGCATTGAAGGGCCTTTGGAGGCTAGATGTTGCACCAAAGCCCCTCTTTTTCCTTCATTTGAGAAAATTTTGTTGAAGCATCTTGTGTTATACTTAGGCGCATTTTTTGGAGATTGATCTAGTGGATATTTTCTCTTTTTTTTTGGTGGATGTTTCGTGAAAATGGGTTTTCTTAATGCCATGTGCCTTATCTTAAGAGTTTTCATTATGTTGCATGTGATTTTTCTTGGGATATCTTGGTGAATTCTCTATTAGAGTAATAGTTGTATGTTAAATTTGTCTCCTTAAACAATCTTGAAACCCTGAGGAAGGATTGAGAGTGATCATCCCCTTCCCTTGTTTTATCCATCTTAACTCATTGACACATTCAAGGTTTTCCTTAATGGTTAGGAGTGGCTATCCCCTTAAGGATTTTCTTGGCTAGGGTTTAGTTCTAGGGGTTAGAAGTGGCTATCCCCATAAGGTTTAAAACATATTTGTCTTGATCTTGTTCTAGTAGCTCTTGAAGGGATAGGATGACATCTAGTGTTTATGAGGGGATAAACTCTAGGGTTTTCTCTCCTAGGAGGTTGACCTAGGCTTATGAGGTGATAATCCTATGATATAATTTCAAGTCCTATTTCTCCCTCAGTCTCCATTGAAGTGCTACATTAACTCCATATGCCCAACAAAAAGACATTGATATTGAGACCTCCAAGTACTTTCTTCAATAGTATAAAGCTACCCAAACACATTTTTCTTAGACTTCACTCTCCACATTGAGATTCCTTTCCCTAAATCCTTGCAATATTAATTGAGGGAAACCCGCTTCAGTCGAAGGAAACCTGGCTTGAAGTGAAAGAGGGTTGAGGGCCTTCCCTCTAAGTTACACATGATTGCACTTGAGATTTCAAACTTTATCTCAACAATTGCGAGTTCGTGTGATAACACACCTGATACATTTCCTAGTGATCCTAAAACTCATTAGACAAGACCCCCTTTACCATTGGAATTTAGTCCTCCTCCTCAACCAACCTTACCTAAGACCAATGATATAGATTTAAATATTGATATGGCTAGTATCTTAGTAAAGGTTAATGTACCTGTCCCTCTCACTATTGATATTGTATTTTTTTTTAAATACCTACAACACAGTCGCTATTGCAATGCCTTGGAGTGTCACTCCCATATCAACCACGTTGGAGCTATAACATCACTCTTGACACCTCCAAGACATCTCTCTTTCCAACTCCAAGACATCTCTCTTTCCACCTCCAAGATGTCTCTCTTGCCACATCCAAGACGTCTCTCTTGTCATCTCCAAGATGTCTCTCTTTCCACCTCCAAGACATTTCTCTTGCCACCTCCAATACGTCTCTCCTACCACCTCTAAGACGTCTCTCTTGCCACCTACAAGACGTCTCTCTTGCCACATCCAAGACGTCTCTCTTTCCACCTCCAAGACATTGCTCTTGCCACCTTTAAGACGTCACTCTTGCCACCTCCAAGATGTCGCAATAGAGACGATATCTATGTCGTCGAAACAACGACGTCATGTGAAATGACGTTTGAGGGGGTCCGTTTTTTGTTGTTCTCCCGACAATATAAAGTGGCAATTGCATCAAACGCACCATCGGAATTTGACCCAAATGTACTAGTGGCCTCTGTAAACTATGTAAACTTTTCTCTCTAGGATCTATATACTCTATGGCTTATAGTTTTCTCAATTGTACAATAACCTTCCCAATCCCCTGTACTAGCTTATATAATAATTATGTAAAGATTCTTGGAGACGTTACCCCATTTGCATTTTAATTGAACCTACGCTTCCCACGTACTTTCTATTGAATTCCCTTTCCATCGCCAGTTGGCGCAATTAATGTGGCACCTCGTCAGTCATTTTTGTTATTTAATTTCGATAGTCATCATCCATTGGTGGTTATTTTTCATATCCTTCTTTCCTATTGTTGACGCTTCCCCATTGTTTCCCGCTTGTAGTGACCATTGGCGTTTTTCTCTACCGTGCTGGCATTCCTGAGTGTGCATGCTCATTCTCTTCTCGGAACCCTATGCCTTTGTTAAATGTTCATCATTTTGATGCAGTATTTTTTTTAAGTGCAAGGTGGTAGACTGTCCCTGTACAACTTTAGTCGGATCCCATTGATCATCCCTCTAAGTTTTGTTCCTCCTAAATCCTTCAATTTTATAGCTCCCCCATCTATGACAATATTTACTTCGTATGGTCCTAACCAATGCATTCTGAGTTTTCCTAGGTGCTGAAGGGATTTAGTGTCATACACCAAGACTAAATCTCCTTCCTTAAAATTATTTCGTTTGATATGTCTGTCATGCCAAGGTTTGTCCCTTGCTTTATGTCCTTCTTGGTGGAACCCTTCTATAATCGTATCTTCTTCCGTGATCATCAGATGATTTAATCTTTCCTACACTGTGCCTCATTTTGTCATGTTTGTAATTGCTACTATGCGCATACTAGGTAACAAAAATTATAATGTCGCCATAATTTCTTGTCCATACACTAATTTAAATGGTGTTGGTCTTGTCAATTTCTTGCATGTGGTCCTGTATGCCCACAATACTACGGGTATATTTAGGTCCCAATCATCACTATTAGCATTGCAAATCTTCGTCAGTTCATTTTCAAGGAATTTTTGAAAGGATTCCACTATTCCATTTGCTTGAGGATGATATGGTGTACTCCTTTGATGATGAAATTCAAATTCCTCTATCATAGCCTTAATAGTACTATTAATAAAGTGAGTGCCTTTGTCACTCATCAAAATCCTCGGAAAACCAAATCTAGTGATCACTTGCTCAAATAGGAAGTGTGTTGTTGTCTCCATGCTGCAATCTTTTACTGGTACTACTTCTGCCCATCTTGCTAGGTATTCTGTCATACTGATAATGTACCTCGCTCCTGAAATTTTTTCTGGTGGGTTAATTGGTCCAACAAAATCTATTTCCCATTTTTCAAATACCTGCAAAATTACTTGTGGTCATAGGGGCATCTCGTCCCTTTTATTTAGTTTACCAAACCTCTAGAATACATCACATTTCTGGCAATAGTCCTTTGAGTCTCTGTGAATAGTCGGCCACCATTGTCTTGCGCGTAATACCTTTTGCGCGATAGGTTTTCCTGCATAATGTCCTCCTTCTATTCCCTCATGGGATTCGGCTAAAATCCTAGGTATTTCATGTTCTAGGACACATCTTCTCAAGATGCTATGTGCACAGATTTTGTATAAGTGTCCTGCAATTAGCTGGTAATATACAACCTTGACTACCATATTTTTCTTCTATCTGGTGTTGTATTCATGTGGTGCAGTTCCTGTACTCAAATACTGGATGATGTCTGTGAAGTATTCGTCGGATATCTAGACTAAAAATAACTGTGCGTCGGGAAAATTGTCCTCTAGATTCATAGGTTCCTCCCCATTAGTAATCCGCGATAGGTGATCGGGTCCTGCATTCAAATTTCATGGTTTGACTATCACTTCAAAGTCAAATTCTTGAAACAACAATAACCATATACAAATCCTTCCCCCCAACACTGGCTTGTTGATGAGGTATTTGAGCATTGAATGGTTTGTGAACATATTGAAATGTTTTCCCAATAAATAATTTCTGAATTTTTGGAGTGCGTAGACCATAGCTAGGCCTTCCCTCTCTGTAGTGTTGTAGTTATGCTCCTATTATGATAGTTTTTTGCTAGCAAATGCTATAGGATTGTCCAATTCGCCTTCTCCTAGCTATGCTAGAACAAATCCAAGTGCCATGGTTGAAGCATCTACATGTACGTGGAATGTATTTTTCTAATCCAGGAATACTAGTATTGGTGCGGTTACCATCTTCTCTTTCAGAGTATCCAGTCTGTGTTGACAATCCTAATTCCACTGGAACTTTGTGCTTTCCTTAGCAATTTCTCTATTTCCGCAGTGATCTGCACGTACCCTTTTATAAATTTCCTGTAGTATCTTGTGTGTCCCAATGTTGCTCTCAATTGACAGACTATTTTTGGTGGTGGTAGGTTAACAATTACTGCAATCTTGGTGGGATCTACTAGGAAACTTTTCTTGCATACTATATGGCTCAACAGTATCCCAAAAGGTGTTTCGAAGATGCATTTATTGATATTTAATGATATCTTGCACTGTCTGCTATTACAAAGAAAAAACTCTCTATGGCCAAGGGTAAACCACAATAGACAGGTATGACTGGAGAAATCAACTCAATTCCAACATGTGCTATATAAACTAATGTGTAATACGAGGAAGAAGCCTACCTCGATCCAATCGTTTGATGTCGTTCCACCATTTAAACTTTGACCTAAAGCTTTACACCTGCAAGAAGTTCTCAACAAACAAGCGATGCAAGTATATAGTGACAATATATAAAATGAGTTGGCATATTAGATAGCACAATCCATTAATAAACATTACAAACATGCCCATGGATAATAATCATATATTTGCAAGATATCGATAGGATGGGAAAGGAGTATTTCTATTAATAATTGATCAACAGAAGTATCAACATTACAGACTTCATGTCGACACGGTTTGAAACGAAGAAACCAAGTTCCTTCCAACTAGGTCTCCACCACTTCAATCCTCCACCAAAGGCAAGCTCATAGCAAAGAGGTAATGAGGTCCTCTCGAAAATAGGGAAAGAGATTGGGGGTTGAACACTGTGTTCAGAATTGAGGTACAAAGGGATGCAGACTCAATATGAAGTAATTGCTCCAGAGTAACTTTGTTGTCAAAGTTGAATGCTTTCTTTTTCTTTTTCCATAGCTTGAAATTGTGCTCTTATAGCCTCTGGAATGAAACTGAAGGGATGAGTTAGAATGTTTCTAGTATATGGAAGGACAAAGATCAGAAATCATTTGTTGTGACATGGAAACCCAACCTCATTTTGTATTTTCTGGCACAAATCCCGATATACGCGAGTTGTAGTGGAGCAGTAAGCGTATACGCATATTTCAAAGAACTTTGGAAGCATGTATGTGGAAAAATATATAATTTTGGCTCTGGATTTATCAAAAAGGGGGTTGATAATTATGCATAGGGAAATGGAAAAAGTCCCTCTGTACAAGATAGCAATGGTGAGGAAAATCTTGCTATAATAGATGCCCTCCTAATGTGTGAGATCAGAGGAGTGTCTATGATGGCTGAAATACATTATAAATAACCCATAAGTGGAGTGGTAGAGAACCAGCTGGATGAACTCAATTGCTCATTACATTATGTACTGACTTTGCATACATGGCTACCAAAAATACAATGCAGATCCATGTTGAAAATATACCAACAAGTGTTCATGGCCATGAGTAGGAAAATATAAATGCGGTTACATGCCAATAGCTGTCATAGTCACAAACAAGGCCCAGTGAAACCAGTATCAAAATCAATCTGAAGATATATGTATACCATGGGGTACAATCTAATCTCCCATGATTGTTGAAGTCAAATAGGTATTGTTCCAATGAAATGAAGCAACATCTCAGGAAAGATGCGTCTATGAAGTGATGTCTTCAAGTCTTCAATACAATTCGCCAATGGTGCAAGTCTACATCATGTGAATAAATGAGCTGAGGTCGAACATGATGAGACATCGTTTGATTATCGATCATTGAGGTATACCGTTAACAAACAGGAGACAACCTACCAATGATGAAAGTAGGTATCAAGGCACTAAGTACATCTCTACAAATGTGAATAAAGGAGCTGGTGTCGAACATTTGAGAGATCCATTGATCAGGAGACATTGATGTATTCCCATATGTCAATGGCGAGAGAGCCTGCCACTAATGAATGCAAACCTCAAGGTACTCATAAAAATCTAAGTCTCGTATCCAAAATACATGAGCTAAAGTCGATGGAAAGAGAGCCACTGGAAGGAGAGCACTAATGCATCTCTCATCAGTTAGCATGAGGAACAAAGTAGGAGCTTCATGATTTGGTGGAGATCGGACGAAGAACATGTTCATGAACCAACGACCCTGTGCATCTTTCGTGTCTGCCAAATGCAAGTGGTACACGAAAAAGACCTTCTTAATAACAGCCAGTGATGAAAACTTGACAAAGGCGAGGAAACCACCAATAAGGCTAATGTTATCCAAGACACTGCATGAATCCGAAAGTGTGAATAGATGTCTTGTCGTTGAACACAAGGGAAACCACCTAGTCAACAAACCATGATGAAATGTCAATTTTTGGGTTCAAGGTGACCTACCAATGACAAAAGTAGGGATAGGGTGCATCATAAGACCAAAGTATCATGTGATTCTGAGACAAACTGAGGGTATGACCGACATGCAAAGTCAAGATTTATGAGGAGTGGCCGACATAGGTTGATAGACTTCCTTTGAACAAGAGCATGAGACATACGGTGGACTTTGGTAGCATAGACTTAATGATTTGAAAACTAGATGCAGGAGGCATCCATAATGTTCTCTATAATGGCTGGAAGATTAACTAGTCGGTAGAGAAAATTCTGTAACGAGATCAGCTTCCTAAGGCCATTCTAAACCCAAAATTTTGATGATGCAAGGACTCAATAACTTTGTGCTCTATTCAAAGGCGACACGAATACTGCCAATTACAATATAGTACTCCCTCTCCACCCATCATTTTTTGTTTTTTCATAAGCCTATCATAGGTAGGATTAATATGAATTTATGGAGATTAATGAAGATGAAATAAATAAAATAAAGAATCTTTCAAAGAAAATAATAGAAGAATTCCATTAAGGAATAAAAGGTTTATGGAGCTATGTATTCTCTATTTTGGGGTACTTATTTAGGGGAAGAAAGTGTATGCAGATTACTCGACATGATCACAATAGGAACTAGTTTTCGTCTAGGGGAAAATCTCATCTAGGGGTAAGGTTTTCCACCTAAATCTACTTCTCATTTCGAAGATTTTCACTAATAGTTGTTTCATTTCTTTTGGAAGAACTGGACACAACCTTCTTATTATTTGTTGCTAGAGTTCAGGGGACACATCCAATTGGTGTTGTTTGCTAGTGAATGCTATGATACAGAGGAGGGAACGAGTGTCGCAAGTAAGCAAAAATAGTTCCAGTAGTGGAACGTACCTATGCTCAATGCAAGGAAATTCATGCGAGATATGAACACTCGAGGTGATGTTCTCTCCAGGGTATAGGGTGTCAAATTGCAAAGGATATAGACAAGGCTCTGCTTGGTTGAGGATGAAAACTGCTTGGGCCATGGTTTATAATGCAAAACAAGGACCGACTAAAGGGTCAATACTGCAAGCAAGGGCATGATATGCAATCACAATTTAACGCCAAAAAATGTCCCTTTTTGTATATTTTAGTCTACTTGGTGTGAAAAAGGGGTAAACTTGTGCCAAATAGATGTCGTTTCAAATCCAATTTACGAGTGTGAAGAAGAAAAGTTCACTCGGCGATCTTTTCCATTTTTGATAGTGAGTCAGAAAAGAGCTTAACTAAGACTCATGATCTTTCAAATCCAATTTTAATGAGTGTGAAAGGGACAAATCATTCGGTGATCTTTTCAATTTTTAGTAATGAGTCGGAAAAGATCTTAACTAAGACTCGTGTTTTTGGGAGTCCGTGGGTAATAAGGCCACGTGTGCATGAATGAGAAATGAGGCTTATTGTAAAGTCATGTATCAAATTCTAATGGACTCCTGGTCTTAAGGAAAAAATCTCGGCATGGGCCCCAAATAACAAAGAGGTTCTAACTAAGGTACCCGTGTTTGGTAAGTCTACCATTTATTAATGATTCTATGATAGCAGATGGAGGTTAATGTGTCGCAATAAATCGGCTCGTACCTAAGGTGTAAAAAGTGGTAATTAGAGGATAACGCAAAACTGCACAATGTAGTGAATACCTATCTTATATGCCAGGTTATGAATATACCTGTCTGAGGATATGAACGGCCAACCATGATGTTGAAATTTGTAAGAAAATTGAGTCGAAACTACAAAAATCACCTTAAAAACACTTTTGAATTAGTCCATTAGACAAAATAATGGCATAAACCTATATCAAATGGGTAAAAACGTTTTATAAATAGTAATAAAATCACAATTTACTATGTCATTTTCATTTTCACCCAAAATAGTGCAATTTGGACTAACATACCTCCGGAATTCAAATGACGATCGTGGGAGAAATAGGCAATGAAATCGCAAGCCCTCTGGTCTAGGTAACTCTTCATCCCATCCTCTTCAAATTCAATGGTTTACAATTTTGAATTGGGCTCCATTTTTTTAGTTTTTAAGGGCGCAAATTGTGTTTTTTGGCATACGCAGGTTTCTACTAATATGTCACGTATACGACCAGATATATGCCTCTCTGTGAACTACAAGGGGGTGTATATCAGGCCCTACCCACGATTGTTCTTGGATAAACCACGTATACGTGCGCAAAATGGAAAAAAAATAAGTTTTTAACTCAAAAATTGATTTGGTTTTTGAAGGATGGTGTTGGAGTGGAGGGAGAGAGAGCATGAGGAGGTAGATGAAGTAGTGGAAAGGGATCTGGTGGCTCAAGCGGCATTAAAAATATGTGGTCTATACAAGTTATGGGCTCTCAAAGGAATGAGGGCCCAAGTGAGGTTATTGGAAAAGCTGGTCAGCTATTGGTATCCAGATAGAGAGAGCTTTAACCTTGATGGGCAACCATTAAGGATCGAAGTAGAGGACATCTACTTCTTGACAGTACTTTCATGCTGAGGAGAGGTTGTGGACCTTAAGTCACGTAGGGATGAAAGTGGGATGAAGGTTGAAGAATACATTGAGGCTCATTGTGTTGCAGGGACTCCCATGGTGGGAAGTCAAATCCCTATTCGAGCTATAGGTAACCTCAGCCTGAATATTATTGTGATCGTGCTTACCAGGATCATAGGGTCAACATCGTTGCATCAAGCATCGAGACTTCTTATGTTTTACTCATTGGAGTGTGCGAGACCTACCGTGTATGATTGGTGTACCTCACTGCTAACCAACATGAAAGGTCAGCTAACAAAGTGCAAGCAGGGGGAAAAGAGAAACTTTGGGTTTGCCTCTATCCTTTTTAGCTTCTTTTTCGAGTGGATCCCAAGCCTAGGATATAGAGTGGAGATCGTTCCTAGAGGGCCATGCGATCCAGCTATGGTGCGATGGGTCGATATCATGAGATGGCAGGGGGGAGGTAGGGTGGTGACACCCTACAATGATGATTTTTTCTTCTGGTGGGGGAGACAAATCATAGATCTGGATGGCTATCCCTATGCGGGAATTGATTTCAGAGGTGATCCTGATATGTTGCTTCCACTAGGAGCCACCTACGGCACCATAGGTAAAAAATGTTTTTTATATATTTCATTTTTTGTATTTTAAAAGAACAAAAATATTTTTTGGATGGTGTTTTTAAATATTAACTCGATACTTGTGTGGTTGTAGACATGGGTCTGCAATGGCCAGAGGGATTCCTATGACACAAGTGGAGGTAATGGGCAGATGAGGCAGTGGGAGGAGAGATGGAGAGAGTCCTTCAGAATGTGCAGGGCAACTTGTTGTGTTTGACACAGAGGATTCCTATGGCTCAGGTGGAGGATCTACCTGAAGCCATGCAGAGGCAGGTTGTCGGTGTACCTATAGCATGGGTACGACTCTTCCAGTGTCTTGCCAACACCATGGTTTTCTATCATGAGACTCATCTGGCACCATAGGCATAGATGTCATAGGACATGTATATCGGTTGTATATGTATTTTTAAGGGTTTTAGCCCCAATTTTGTAATATAAAACACCATATTTTTTGGAAATATAAAAAAGGGGATCTTTGGTTGTACTTATATGTTACAATGTGTACATTGATTTAATGGTCTTATTTCCTTTATTAATGTGACAAATGCTAATCCAAAACATAATTAGCGTAGGCATCGGATACATGATTAGAACTTCTAGGAATGTGAAAATATGTAATAAAATCAAATTTCCATTCTAAAAGACGTACCCATAGGAATCGACGGAGTAATTTTGGATCACGCACATGATAACGACTGTTTAACTAACGTATGACTAACTGATAATCCAGGCACACCTCTATAAAGCGAATACCATGAGAGATAGCATCGCACAATAATTCTATAATGACACTATATTTGGCCACATTATTCATGGATGGCCCTAGGCATACACCACCTGAAGACACCAACAGACCCTCGGACAAGTAAATTACCCAAGTGGTGGAAGCTAAGATCCATGTATGACGACTGGATCTATAGAACAAATATTTCGTTTCCATCTGCCAACAAAAGGGAAAACTCGATAAGCAAGCCAAAGACAAAAAAGGGGAAAATGTGTATATACACTAAATTTACATTAGTATACAAAGGGGATCTCCCAAGCCCAGGGCTCAAGTGTAATACTTTTTTAAGTAGATCCCATTTATGGGCTCAGCCAATTTATTTCCTTCATAATCTTCCAACTTGTAGGCTCCTTTTTCTAGAACATGTCGCACGATATAAGGACCATGCCACATGGGTTTAAACTTGCCTGCCCCTAGTGGTTCTTTGGCTTGGTCATACAAGAGGACCAAGTCACCCTCAGCATACAACTGGGGACAGACAGACTTATCGTACTAAACCTTGACACATTTCTTGTTTGCCTCGATAGCTATAAAGGTGTCTCAACGCTGCTCATCAAGACTCTCTAGGTGTACAAGGCGTCGCTATAAATACGAAGTGTCAGGTAGGAGCTCAACTACCAATTTGAGAGAAGGGATTTCGCATTCAACAGGAAGTATCGACTCCACACTGTGTACTAACTGAAAAGGATAAAAATCGGTGGCAGTCTTAACGGAGGTTCAGTATGCCCAAAGTGCGGGATATAACATGATGTGCCAGTTGGAATTACTCCGAATGACAGTTTTTTGCAAAATGGTCTTGAGAGACTTATTGACGACCTTTACTTGCCCATTTTCCTGGGGGTAATAAGGAGACGATTGATCATGTTTAAACCCCATCTTAGATGCTAGTTCTATCATCATTTCATTTTTAAAATGATTTCCATGATCAGTGACAATCTCACTCGGGATACCGAACTGGGTGATAATTTGGTTGAATATGAAAAAAGATGCAGTCTTCCCATCATATTTCATGGTAGGCATGGCTTCGGCCCACTTGGTGAAGTAGTCAACATCCACGATAATGTGTTGATGCCCCCCAGATGAAGTTGGGTTGCAATCATTGAAATCTACTTCCCACTTAGTGAAGGGACCGATGGTAATGACTGGGTGCGAGCACATTTTTCAAGTGAACACCTAGCAGGGGTGACACTTCTTAACCACCTCAATACAATCTTTAAAGATGGTGGGCCAGAAGTAACTGGCTCGCAATATTTTTTGGGTTGTCACAAGCCCGGATAGATGACTGCCAAAAGCCCCTTTGTGGAAATCATTAAGGACTAACTCGGCTTCTTCGTGAGTTAAGAAATGATGTAAGATGCTATCTATTCCTTGAAAATACAAAGTGTCACCGACGATTGTATACTTTTTGTCTTGGTATCTAACACGCTGTCGATCATCTCGCGAGAGATGTTGAGTGAACGTCAAGGTTTGAAGATATAAAACAATATCTCCATACTAGGGGTCAGACGAGAAGACAAGGAAAATGTGTTCATCTGCAAATGAATCGACATGAATACCATCTTCATCTAATTGTGGGAAATCAGATATTAACTCTACAAAAAACTAGTGATTTCTTAGACTTGGCTGAAGCAAAGTCGAGATCAAATTCTTGTAGGATGAAAATCCATTTATTATATTTTCTGCCTATGATACGTCTAGTGAGGACGTATTGAAATGGATTAACATCGGCAACCATAGTATTTTTGCAAAGAAATATATAGTGTCATAAACATTGGATTGCATGGACGGCAGCCAAAGCTATCTTTTCAACATGTGAGTAATTCCATTCAAGACCAACTAAATTTTGAATGAGATAGTAGATGACATGCTCGAGGAGCTCATCATCCTCCTGAACTAGAACCATACCAATGGTCTCTTCAGACATGGAGATATACAACAAGTCATATCTACTGTAATCAGGGGATTTCAACAGAGGGACCGATACCAAGGATTTCTTTAAAGTGTCAAAAAACTATTGGGCTCGCTCATCCCAGATAAACAGGGTGTCTTTCTTCAATAGGCGCATGAAACCCTTAGTGATATTGGCATAATTCACAATAAACCGACGCAAAAAGTTAACTTTCCCCTGTAAACCTTGAATATGTCTAATTGTGCGCAGGGGAGGCAACTGAAGAATTGCCTCAACCTTAAGTGGATCTACCATGATCCCTGTCTCAGAGACTAAGAATCCTAAGAGACGGCTAGATCTAATGCAAAATATGCATTTATGAGGGTTGAGTAGGATTCTATAGTAGCGACATCTTTCAAAAACCAATTGAAGGTGCGTAGCATGATCCATTCTCTTGCAAGAGTGAGCAGCAAGATCGTCGAGGTAAGCTTCAACTATGTGTTTGAGATCATGAAAAGAGAAAGTCATGGCTCGTTGGAAGGTTTCTCCAATGTTTTTCAGGCCGAAAGGCATTTTCCAGTATGCAAATGTTCCCCAAGGACATATGAATGACGTCTTATGTTGGTCTTTGGGTTTGATCTGGATTTGGTTATTGCCTGAAAGTTCATCCATAAAATAAAATATTTCGCTTCCCACACACTCATCAAGAATCTGATCAATGAAAGGCATGGGGAATTTATCTTTAGGATAGGCCTTGTTCAGGTTGCGAAAGTCCATACACATGCGAATGGTTCTTTTCTTTTTATTCACGGGAATGGGGTTGGATACCCATTCAGTCAAGGGAACCGGGTAGATAAAGACGACATTAAGTAGCTTCTCTACCTCTGCCTTAATAGCGGGGGCCTTCCTAGGATTAACAGCTCTAAGATGTTGTCGAATGGGTTTACCATCTGGGTAATTCCTAATCTCAGGTTTGACAATATGGGGGTCTATCCCTGGCATCTCTTCATATGACCAAGCAAATACATCTCGAAATTCTTTGAAGAGGTTGGTGTAGATCATAATCTCTTCTGGCGAACAATCTGCACCTATATATACATTTTCAATCTTTCCAGGGGTACGAGAGATATCGATCTGGATGGTGGGAGAAGTACTCTCCATATTCCCTTCAGCGTAAATGCCATGTGTATCAAGTGGAACTATGGTGTGACTGACTATCTCACTCAGGGTAGATCTAAAATCATCTTGCTCAATTTTTTTAAGACTTGGGAGAAAATAAGATCAAAGATGCATATCATCCCAAGGTCTCTCAGAAACATTCATGGATTTAAGTATGTCTTCTTCTGAAGGCAAAGTCTCATTAAAGAAATCATGTGAGCAAGATAATGAAGTGGCCCACACGGGCTTGAGAACTGGATCCTCCTCGACCGTCTATGAGGGAATAGGATCGAGATTGGCAGAAGAGTCAAGGATAGCTTGATATGTAATCTCTACTGCCGATAGTGGCATAGCCATGCCAGCATGTGACTGACCTTCAATCGATGAAGTCAGAGAAGGTAGGGTCCAAGGGTCACTTAAATAAGAAGTTTGGAAAGGGATGGACCTCTCTACTGAAGAAGGTGTACTGAACATGGCATAAATGTGGTGAATCGGTGCCGAGAAGTTGAAAGTACCCATGAAGGAAGAATACATTCCGACACCGATATTATCAGTTGTCAGCTAAGAATTGTCGACCACAGGGATCGATGGTCCAACAGATGTGTTCAGGCTAGAGTATGCAAAAGATAATTGGTTGATCATCACAATCACCCCTTGATGAGGAAAACAAAGCATGCATAAAATGGACGATATGACGATGACCATAGCATAAGTCCAATTTTGACCTAGTAATAGGTTATAATCGAGAGGTGCATCAACCACCTCTACTTCCATTTCTACCGTCTTCCCACCTAACTGGACCGAAAAGGCGAGAAGAATACCATGAGGGCAGAAGGAATGACCGTCGAATGCAATCAACGACTTTGAAAGGGTTGGAGAATTGATAGCTTTCCAATAGGATAAGGACATCACGCAAGTGCCAGCACCTTCATCAACAACTGCTCGTTTGATGGTATATTTAGAATACTCCACGTGGATTTGGAAAGACACATGGTAGGGTAAGTGAGGCTTCATGTCCATGACATTGAACTTGATGATCTTCGAGCCACTAGGTTCTAGAGCTCCTAAGGCAGAGAGTAAGGCATTCCTCTGTGATGGACACATCTCGATTACCTCCAAAGCATACATCGCACAAGGTGTTTGGCCCAGATCCTAAACAATAGAGTAGTTCTGGGCGACTTTAGCATTAGGGTTATAGGTAGAGCACTTGAATACTCCTTTTGGAATATGAGGTGGTGGCTTTGGTTTCTCGATCTGTAAATTCATCTCTAGGGGTGGAGGAGGAGATTCTAAGCTGGCACTATATTTTGACAAGCCGTAATCTCGAAAGAGAGTGGTTATATCCATTGTTGCGTCGACCATATTGATACAAACACGGTCGTTATCTTGCGATGGTGGGTTTTGACTCCCACCAGAAAAATTTTTGGTGTTCAAAGAACTCGAGGCTAAGTGTTGGTTGTGAGGAAAAGGATTTGTTAGCACAGGGGGCGAAATATTTAAAATCCTCATAGCCTCTGCAAGTTTGGGGCATAAGTGTGTAAGGTGATCATCTATACAAAGTTTACAAGGAAACTTAACCTTACACTTTTCTTTCGTTTCCTCTCCAACATTATCGTTTTGTTTTCCATTATTATTCTTGTCCTTGGGTTTATTCTTCCCACCTCTACGATTATTTCAACCTTTATGTTTATTCCCATCTGGTTGCTGGTCACCATTTAGGTTTTTCGACGACTACATGGAATGTACATCCACCGATTGGGTGGGTTTGGAGGATCTATATGAAGCTAGTCCTCCGACAGACTTCATTGCCGAGTCTTCAGACTTTACATTGGTGGACCCCACAATGCCATCGACATGGGGCCCAAGACCCTGTCTAGGATCATGAGTTGACCACGATGCATTGGGAAGAAGGTGGTATAACATCCCATACTGAGCATAGATCAAATTAAATTGTTGGGCTCTAAAAATGGCCTCTTCCTCATTGAAGACCCTAGAAGTAGCAATGTCCTTTGAAATAGAAGCATGCAAAGATTTTAAAAACCATTCTAAAATAAAGGCCGGGGATATGGGAGTCTTCAATAACCATCTTCGCCTACACCATTTCTAGATATGGTTCGAAATATGAGTGCCGGAACCCTAGCGTAAAGTTGGCAAAATTTCAAGGCCAACATCGTAACGAACGGGTAGTTGAAAATGGTTAAGAAAGGCTAGCACTAATTGTTGAAAAGACCCATACATTCCCCTAGGTAGCTAAATATACCATTGTGATGCAATCCTGATAAGAGTGCGCTGAAACAATTGTAATCTAATAGAATCATGATTCAAATAATTCGATGAGCACCAGAGGTTAAAAGTAGTGACGTGATCACCAGGGTCCTCGCCATTCTTACCTTCAAACTTTGGAATGTCTGATGGAAGTTTGGTGGGGACAGGGGGCCATGTGGGATCATGACTCACTAGGTCATTCATTAGTTTAGAAAAATCTAGCAGATTAAGCGTGGCCAGAAAGGGAATATAGGGTTGTGACACATGACCCCATCCTCCTGCAAAAGGCTAAGTATTAGGAGTTGCGTTCCATCCAGGGTTCTAGTAAGGACTAGAACCTTGTCCAGAATTAAAAGACCCTCCTCCGGGCAGATTCATGAAATATGGATTGGGCATCATTCCAGCAGGATTATTCTAATAAGGGTTATTAAAATTGCCCCCATTTGGATTAGCTCCAAACAAATGGTTGTTAAAAATGCCCCAAACTGGATTAGATCCAGGTTGGGAGGTGCCCAAGAGATAAGATTTACCTCCTCCGGGTGGGAATCCAGAGGATTGAAGTGGATTCGTTATGCCAAAAGTATTGGTTGAATTCGACACCAAGGGGATAGGGATATAGGGCAGAACTTGTCCATCATCTTGGTTGTTCCATCCAGTCGTAGAAGGATTAGACCCGGGGTTAGGGAAAGGGACACTTCCTACATTAGGATTCACTTGGGGAACATGATAGCTACCAAACGGAAAGGGAGTGTAAGGAGGTGTGGTGCCCCCAAGTCCAAGGCTATCATTATGGCCAACAGCTGGGATGGAAGTCAAAGACTGCGAAGTGAAACTTGGCATACCATAAGGAAATAGACTAGTAGCCATGGGGATGGTCTGAACATTGTAACTTGACGAGTGGCCAAAATCCCCAAAAGGGTTAGAGGCAAGAGATGAAGCATTGACTACGGGTCGAGCCATAGTACCGGTGTAGGCCTCCAACACTGCAACTGTAGTGGCTGCAGGTGTCGAAGGAGTGCAATTAACTATAGTGGGATTGGGATTTGATGAACTCCCAGTGTTTTTAAGACTAGACTCAGTACTCATCCTTGTGGAATCACAATTCTGAAAAGTGGATGTGTGTGTACCACTCCTGATAACTCTACACCTTTTAGAAGGAAATAGCTCGAAAACCGGTGGTAACTGTAATAGTGGACGGGACCTGCGAGGAAGCTAGTCTGACTCCACGATGACTTATAACTCTCAAAAAATAAAAAGATATCCTAAGGCCAACTAGTAATCAAAGAGAATACCAAAGATTCAAATGGCCAATATGCATGCAAACGGGCTAAAGTGGCTAAGTCGCCTCCCTCGCTAAAGAAGGTGTGCCTCGTCCAAGAGGGACCTGAGACTCCCTATTAAAGTTTGGAGGTAACATAATCAGTTATAAGGGCCCTCATATGCTTAAAAACCAGTTGGTTAGACCCCCCTGGAGAGGTAATCCTCCATAAATTCTGTGTGTTTTCCGACCCCTATCTGACTTAGAATACAAGTAGAATAACCCCTGCAAGTAACCTATGAGAAACCAAAGTCAAGAAACTAAGAAACCATTGTATAAGAGATGCACAGGCGAGCAGTCATAAGTCTAGATCACCATATGGGTAGGGTAGAAAAGCCCGAAACCTTGAAAGCATCGCCTCTCACAGAGGTATGGGCACTAGCAAGATCCCCAAATAGGAATAAATCAACAGAAATATCTCTGACTTTAGGTGAGTATCCAGGGGTTATCCCTTCAACTAACTTCACGCGACCTCATGATTAACTCTGGTGTGAGCGGAGCCTCCTGATATTACCAATTATACAATGGATTTCTCAATTCCCTGTCTCAGACACATAAGTTGATTTAATTTCCTTGGAGAAGTTTACTCACAAAATCCTATTGCAAGGCACTAAATCCTAGGCTAGTTTGTGCACCCTAAAAAATAAAATCATGACTAATCAATTTTAGTTTAAAGCATAAATTTTATTGGCCGTGATTACTCAAAGAGGTATGGAAATGAAACTCATGGTGTTATGACTCTGCATGAAAATAAAAATATATATAATTCAAAGCCTAACCTTAACTTTTCATTGAATGATATGCTAAATAAAAATAGTGCAATTTTGAATTTTAACTCTGCAACTCAGAAGTAAAATACAATCTTTCACTAAATATGCTAAGCTAATGATAAAGGTTCCAAGACAAAAAATACCAACCAATGAAAAATACCTATTTTTTTGTATTTTCAATGTATTAAAAAGAAAATGCATGGACTGATAAGTGACTTGATATATAACTTCTACTATGTATAAAGAAATCAGTCGATCAGAATACCAAGCAGCTAAGCAGACAGCCCAACTACCAAGGACAAATCAAAAACGAAAAACAAAGAGAAAGACACCGCCCAAAAATTCAATTCCAAAAAGGTTTCCTATCATCCCAGATAATCTCAATAGGTACCACATAGACCTAAGAAGTCTCAGTGATCCTCAAAACCTACCCAGTAGTCACTAAAACAAGAAAACAAGCAAGGGGGAAGTGGTATACACTCCTGTTCAAGAGAAAAGGGCATATATACGTCTCTTGTAGTGCGATAGCAAGTGTATACACACAGTTGTCAGGGAAAAGAGGGCGTATATGTTTTAAAACAAGGCTAGGCAAGGTTAAAAGGATGAAAACTCGGATCCAGAGTGAATAGACTCTGTCTAATTGTGATACAACAAGAGATACAAAGGCAAAAGAGCAATATAAGAAGGAAAAATACTTCAACCCTTAGAAGAAAGATCTCTCCCCAGTGGAGTCGCCAATTCTGTTACAAGGGAAAAAGTTTCTATGGCCAAGGGTAAACCACAACAGATAGGTATGACTGCAAAAATCAACTCAATTCCAACATGTGCTATATAAACTAATGTGAAATACGAGGAAGAATCCTACCTCGATCCAAACGTTTGATGTCGTTCTGTTGTTGAGCACTTTGACCCAAAGCTTTACACCTGTAAGAAGTTCTCAACAAACAAGCGATGCAAGTATATAGTGACAGTATATAAAATGAGTTAGCACATCAAATAGAACAATCCATTCATAAGCATTACAAACATGCCCATGGATAATAATAATATATTTTCAAGATATCGATAGGATGGGAAAGGAGTATTTCTATTAATAATTGATCAATAGAAGTATCAACATTACAGACTTCCATGTCAACACTGTTCGAAACCAAGAAACCAAGTTCCTTCTAACTGGGTCTCCACCAAAGGCAAGCTCACATCAAAGAGGTAATGAGGTCCTATCGATAATAAGGAAATATCTTAGGGGCTAAACACTATGTTCAGACTTGAGGGACAAAGGGATGCAAACTCAATATGAAGTAGTTTCTCCAGAGTAACTTTTCTCTCAAAGTTGAATGCTTCTCTTTCTTTTTCCATAGCTCGAAATTGTGCTCTTATAGCCTCCAGAATGCAACTGAAGGGGCGAGTCAGAATGTTTCTAGTATATGGAAGGCCAAAGATCATATATCATTTTTCGTGACATGGAAACCCGACCTCATTTTGTATTTTCTGGCACAAATCCCAATATATGCGAGCTTTAGTGGAGTAGCAAGTGTATACGCATCTTGCAAAGTAGTTAGAAGCATATATGTGGAAAACTATGTAATTTTGGCTTTGGATTTATCAAAAAGTGGGTTGATAAGTCTACATAGGGAAATGGAAAAAGGCCCTCTGTGCAAAATAGCAATGGTGAGGCAAATCTTGCTATAATAGGTTAACAATTACTGCAATCTTGGTGGAATCTACTAGGAAATGTTTCTTGCATACTATATGGCTCAATAGTATCCCAAAAGGTGTTCCGAAGATGAATTTATTGATATTTAATGATATCTCGCATTGTCTGCATCTTTCTAACATCAGTCGCAAAACCTCTACATGGTATTTCAAGAGACTATAGACTATCCAATCATCTAGATATACCTCTAGAAACGAGTGGATAAATTCTTTAAATGTAGCTATGACTACTTTGGAAAATATTGCTAGTGCATTCTTCAATCCAAACGACATGAATGTAGACTGGTATGATCCCCATTCCATGGAAAAATTGGTCTTGTATATTTCTTACAGTGCTATCTTGATCTGATGGTATCCCGAGAATCCGTTGGTGAATGAATAAGCTTCTTGTCCTCTTACATTCTCCAATACTTCAATTGTGAACGGGGTAGGGAATGGGTCATGTAAGCATGCATCCTTCAAATTTCTCAAGTCAGCACATATTCTTATCCCCCCTTGTTTCTTCTCCTAAACTACCATCGAGCTTATCCATTCAGATTCTTCTACAAGTTGTATGATTACAGCCTCCAACATCCTATCGATCTCAGCTTTGAATTTTTTCTTGTATATTGGGTTTAGTCTGTATGGTTGTTGTCTGATTGGTCTTGCCTTATCTCTGAGAAGTATATTCATTTCTCCTAGATCTCCTGCCATGGATTTCATTTCTATGAACGTTGTTGGGAACAAGTCGATGTATTTGTGGAGTAACTCTGTTATACTTTCCATTGTTTTCTCATGCCAATAGTCTCAAATGCTGGCCATTTTGGGATTCTCAACTATCCCAATATTGACTTTCTTCGGTTTGATCGGTGCAAAAATTACTTCTGATTCTAGAGTTGGAACTTCTACTTATCTCTTTCCATCACCTTCCTCAATATGAATATCACGCGGGTCATCTTCATCTGGTGCTTCTTCCTGCACATGTTAGCATGACAATAGTTCTTTCACTGTTTGTCTATTTTGTTTTTGTTCTTCTGTTATGAGTTCAACTTCTAGTTCCTTAATGAATATCACCCCTCTTATCTATTTAAGTGATGCATCTATGTTGGGGTTGTCATGCTCAAATGAGAAAGTGACTGTAATTTTTTTTTGTAATATTGTCCAGCTCATAGTTCCTATGCGCAATTCCTGGTCTTTATACCAATTCGTTGGGATGCCTTCTAATGCGTGCATGAAATGGTGAGGCCATTCCTCTGGTGGTGTCATTTTCCATAACGCTCTACACTTCTCCAAGTTTCCTGCTGGTTGCGCCTGTCCATCATATTTCTTCCACTGGTTTCTTCCTTGATCTATGCCAAACCTAATGTGCATTAACCACTTACATTGGTACTAGTCCTTGATTGTTTTTTTTGTTTGCACCCCACCATCGCATAGGTGTCACCTTGAGTGCTATATCCAGGACTAAGAACCTCTGATTTTCTAACACTTCGTCTTCGTACCTTGTTAATAATTCTTCTAGGTTGTTCACCCCATCGAAGCTGGGAGGATCCCTTATCTCTGTACCTACCCATCTTATTGCGTGGTCTATTGTTACGCATCTCCTTGCGGAGACCTCGTGTAACCTCTGTTGCCAATTCTCTAAGCTCTTATCTAAGTCTGACGCACATGAGGTGATACTTCGCCAACTAAGTATCCCATCTGCAGTTGGGTTTATGTAATCCTCATCTCGCGCAGTTGTTCTGTACAACTGATTAATTTCCTCTAGGTCCAAGCAAGTAGGTTCTACAAACCTTTCCCCTTCTGTTGGATCTAATGGCACAATGACTTTGTAGTCTCTTGACTCAAAGGTCATCTTCCATGTATTTAAGTTTATTATGGCTTGGTTATCAAACGCTCAGTCCAAGCCAAGCAATTTTTTATAAGGTGTTGTGTCGTCCACTATCTAGATTACTTCGAGGTCGGCTTTAGTCCATGCTCCATACAGGTCTAATATCACTCCTTTTAGTCTTCCAATTGGTAGAACTCTATGTTGATTTTCTAGTTTCAGCTGAACCGGTGAATAATCTAATGTGGGATATCCCATGCATTTCCATGTATTCTTGGGTAATACATTGACGTCGGATCCTAAATCCAGTATAATATCTGATACTTCCTTACAATGTTGCATAGTTGATGTCGACGTAATGTCTGGCCTTAGGAATTCTTGTCTAGCTTGCTTGAATATCTCCTTCTCGCTCTGCGCATCAAACTACTTCTTTGGTTTGACATTCTTCTTCACCCATTTGTGTTGTGTTGGTTCTTGTCATAGGGTTTCGTTTCCTATTTTAGCTCCGCCTTGTGTAACTATGTTGATATTTATTCCTTCGTCCCTCGCTTCTGCTGAAATCCACTGAACATTCTAATTTTTATGATTCCTCTTCTCTTGGATCTTTCCTAATAGTGTCGGGCAATATTTCGTGTCATGATCCGATGGCGACAATGCATATAGGTTGTTGGTGGAAGTGGACATTCTCTTGCATAGTGTCCTGGTTGTTGATAATTGTGACATACCACTAGTCCTCTATCTCTTACAAAGCCTCCTCTTTCTCTTCCTCTGCCTCTGTATCCAGCTTGATCCCCTCATGACATGTTATATTAAGGCACTTGGTTATACTATGTGATATTATAGTGTGGTTGAGCATTATTATACTATGGTTGCGCACTGTTGTATGGTTGTTTTGCAATGTTGTACTACTCTTGCGTAGTGTTGTACGAGGTTGGTACTTGATTAAACTGGGGTGTGGCTTTCCCAGTCATCATTTTCTACCTGTACCCGATATGCATATGATTTTATTTCCCTCATCGACTCCATGATTCTACAATCTTTGTCATCATGGCTTACTGACTTGTAAAAGTTGCAATATGAGCTCTTTGGTACTGTCTGGTACTTTTGCATCACTGGGTAGTGATATGGATCATGACCCCTTTTCTTATAGATCTCGCACCATAGTCCTCCTGTTGGTAATGGATTTTGCATTCCTACTGCCATGTACTGCACAAATGTTGGACATTCGTTTATGTGGTGTCCTTATGTTCTACATGTGGTGCACCAAAAGACTTCTCTTTTTTCCATGCTCTTGTTTTGGTTTAGATGGAATGTTAAGTTCTTCAGATACTCCTTAAGCTCCTCGATGTCTGGATCTATCTTATGATATTGGTTCTCTTCCAGTTGTAGGGCTACTTGCAGAGCCTCTTCGTGTGTCTAAAACTTGTGTTGTCACAGTGGATATTTCAAGTGTGGTAATAGTGAATTGACGAACAAATGCCTATGTTTCATATCTTTCATGACGTATTTTAGCTTTCCCTTTATTCGTTTGAATATTTGTTCAATCTTCCATACAGATTCTCCTGGTTTCTACTTGATCTCTATCATCTCGTTCATGTATTGGTCCTTTGAAATTGGCTTCTAGAACTCATTTATCATCAGCTTATTTATATCTCCAATTGTTCTAGTTGTCGCTAACAAACTGTTTGCAGCTAAACTCATATACCAATCTAGTGCGTGATCTCTTAATGTGATGGCTAGCTGTGCAAGTTTAGCATCCTCGTCTATGATATGTTTTTCTTCCCAAATATTTTCACAGATAAACAGGCGTTTCTTTGGGTCCTTCGACGCTTCACCTTTGAATTCTAGTAACCTGATGGTTGGATCATGTACTACCATCTTGAATGTTGAACTACTATCTTCATGCAGTGTAGATACTAGACTACTTCTTCTTGAACTAGCTCTCCTAGTGGTTGTTCCTTGTGTAGATGTACTTCCTAATGTATTCCTTCTCCCAAAATTCGGTTTTCTAAGTGGTGGTGTTCTTCTTGGTGTATTAGTCGCACATGGGTTTATGGGTTCCACACTGACACTGATATGGATAGGAGTGTTTCCTTCTACTTCTGCTCTTGGACCTCTTGTCTTCCTCTTGTATTCCTCTCATATGTCGTGTGTAGTATTTCCTCAATCTGATCAATAGCCCGGAGATCCTCTACCTCCTCTTCATCACTTTCCAAGCCTTCCCTCATGACTATGACTCTCTTCTTGGTGTTCACCTTATATTGGTAGGGTACTCCATTGTGCGTATTTCCAGCTGTCACCATGATCCTCTTGATCTGATCGTCATCCATCATAATTGGGTCCAATGCCTCCTCCGTATTTCCTTTATCCCCTTCTCCTTCCATTTCTCCTTTTCTTGTCAGTACTTCCCCCCTTCGCCCATGCATGCAGGGAAGTTTAGTTGCCTGAATCCATTGTCATTACACCTTTGTTATATAGCAATATATTAATGGAAGTATATAATGATCTGATATACCTACCTCGAGCTCCCTTCAAGAATTCTTGTTCAGTTGCACTGTACGACTTTTCTGTATCTACTGCAAACTCTATGATAAATCTGGAAACAATGTTTTCTAACCAGAAATCTACTACGCGTGTAAACTTATTATCAAATCGTTGTAGCTATGCGATCTCTTGAGGATTCCACTCTAGATGGATGATCTGATTCATAGGATGGTTGTCTTTCAATATTTTGATCCACTCCTGCAATATCTGTGGGAAGTCATAGAAAAATACTTTGTGCAAGTCGGTGAATACGTATTTGTCAAGATATTTTCATGGTGTTACCTTCAGGTTTATGTTATCTTTATTCACAAAATCTATATCCTTTGTCTTAAGCTAGCTTTCGATCTCTGCCTTCGTGGGATTCCATGGTCTCAACATCCCCTTTTTATAGTCTCATTATTTCACCTTGTGGTCATATGATCCCGTATTCTTTTGATACTTCCTCTGCAGATCTCATATGCTCAATCCTATTGCCTTCCAATCAGCCGACAACAGAACCATTTGTTGGTTCGTTCCCTTTATCCATATAATATTATTGGTATTTAGGGATTCTGATTCTATTGACCATTACATATTGACCCTGGTTCATAACTAAGAAGCTTCCCAACAAAATCYCTTAAAGATTATCGAACCCTCTAGTAGCCCAGAAGGTAACATAGTAGACAGAGTGCACTGCACATTCTCACCTAAGATGAAATAATCAGGTGTTGGAAACCTGGGATTGAGCGAGATCTTTGTTTGTACGTTGTAATCTTTATTCAGTCCATTTAACATCTACACATAATKTTCTTTCTATGCATGCATCTAAAATACCATATCTACTTAACTACTCATTCATTCAACATTCATCAAATAATCAGACACAAAGACACATTCATTAAGTCACATAACACAGTGTTACCGTGGTTCACCCCCTCMTGGGTTATGTCCACAAATATATAGCTCTTAGGATTTTATTATAGTTTGGAAATCTCCATGCCGCATATGGTTACAATCTTGGTTCTTCTTCCCTGTCACAGGCTCCTCGATCCCTGCGAGGCTGACTAGATTGCACCAGGCTCCTCATACTGCGATATAACCCTTGGGATCGAGTCACTCATGCCTTATCTATCTCACCAGATTAGTGAGTCATACAATCCTTACATTTCTCTTCCTCTCTATGTCCTTTGTTGTCTCTTTTTGTGTCTGTATATCGTTGTATCTCTGTAGGCATCTATCTTCATCCATATATCTAGCTCTATGTATATATCGCCTCCTTTTTCTCTCTCAAGTAACACTTATTTATATCTTCATCTCACCAGCCATTACAATGTATTACAAAAACCCTAACCATAGTGTCATTAGGTCTTCCATGCATGCACGCGTGTTGCTTTTCCTTCTAGCTGTCTCTTTCCTCTTGCATGCTTCTATTCCAAAAATAGCCTTTTTTTTTTATTAGTCCTACATCCAACACCATGTTGATACATTACCAAATTTAATAGAATTTTTTTTAGGATAGAGACATGTTTTGACATCTTTGAACACAAAGATATGTTGTTTAATGAGTAAAACTATGGCTAAGAAGCATACACACAGGGAATACAAAAGGGGTCATCTAGTTGAACACCCTTGTACACCTCTATTGTTATCTCATGAGTATTACCACATTATAAATAGTATTATAATGTATTTAACATTGCACCTAGCCTCGGGCATATTTAAACACCCCTAAGAATACCTTAAACTTTCCTTACAAGAACCGTTTGGTCATTTTTTTGCTATAGTACACCAAGGACAATACTTGGGGAGATCACTCTTGTAGGACCTAGGAATTGGGTAGTATGTATGAGGGTATGATTTAAACTCATTAATAAAGACATGAAATGTAAAATAATATTGTTGGAAACCCATGGTATATTAGAGAGCTATATTTCTTGTGACTTATTTTCTCTCAAGTCCCTACCACACCATATTATTTGCAACACATGTGATGAAATTTATACATAATTGGGAATATCAAGAATTTGAAAATTTCATATGTTTAATCCCAAAATAATATTTGTACAAATATGATCACTTTGGTGTAGCTATTTTTAACCCTTTAGGTTGACCCAAGTGGTCCCATGATTGCCACAAGAACGGATACAAAAATAAATAATGTGGAAGAAAAACTCAACAAAGTCCTTGTCTTGGAAGAAAAAATAAATAAACTCACCAAATTGGAAGATAAAATACAACACCTCTTTCAAAACCTCTAGTCAACACTCCACTACAAACTCAATGACCAAATTCCCTTTAAAAATACAACAATAATCAATTGAACTTTAATGATAATATAGGGCAACCAATTGTTAACGAGGAACCTTCCATCAATGGTGTTCATCAAAATAGGTTTTCCTTTCAATAAAATCACCCTCGTATGATACATATATTTTCCAAGATCAATCTAAATAAGTTGGATGGTTGAGAATTAATGGGATTCGTGGGCCAGATGGGTCACTATTTTTCTCTCTAGGGTATTAAGAATGACAAACTAAAACTCTATTTTGGGGTGTTGTATATGGACAAGGAGTGTTGCTAATGATATAAATGGAATAGGAAGGAATAGGTGGGTACATTTCTTGGGACAAGTCTGTGAAGGCCATTTATGCTACAATTTAATCTGATACTATTTTTGGGGGGATGTTGATTAAGTTGGGTCAAACTAGAATAGTGGACAAAGTTATTGCTTCCTTGGATATATTGGCAATAATAACATAATGTATGACTGATGAGATCTTTAGGGAGTGTTTTATCAATGATCTCAAGGAGGATATCAATGCACAAGTCTTGATGAACCACCCTACTACTTGGTTGGAGATCTCTTATCTAGAAAAAATGGCACAAGAGGTGTCCATAGGCTATAACAAATGGCCCAATTTTTTTCCACAATCATGTGCCCCTATTGTACCTATTGTGCCTCCTTTTTATCCCTTCTAGTTCCATAAATGGACCTTCTCAAAAATGGTAGAATTTCAATGTCTCGAACTCTATTATAATTATGATGTAAAATTTTTCAAAGAACATAAATGTAAGAAACATAAATTATTTGTCATAGATATGGTTACATTGTTCATGCTCAAGGAAATTTTAGTTGAATAGATGGCTAATATGGATTTGGTAGAGACTACACTCGATGAAGTACCCATAGAGGAGCCTCCTTGTGTGGAGCCCCAAATTTCTCTCCATGCTTTGTAGAGAATTATAGGTCCCCAAACCTTAAATTTGGTTATATATATCAAACATAGGAAAATAATTATCTTTTTTGACAACCATAATTTTATCCATCATTGATTCAAAAAACAAACGCACTATCATGTCCATACATTGTACAATTGTCAAATAATGATATCTAATGGAGGTACTTTCATACTATGAAATGTGGTGGTAAGTGTGAGAATTTGAAACCCAAAATGGCTTGACTATTTTCTCAACATAAAAATGGTTTTCATTCAAATTGGTGAGAATGATGTAGTTCTAGGAGCATAATGGCCATGATCATTGGGCCTTTTTATCACACAAATTGTACTTGTCCAAATCCCAAGATAAGTAGGTGAAACTGGCGTAACAATAGGATATCCTATCATTGTCACCTCAATAGGAAATCCTCAGTTTTATGGATAGGTAAAGTTTATCCCAGGGGAGGTTTCCCCTATCACCTAAAAGGTTGGAAAGATAAGGTTATTGTCAATTTTATCCCCCCTCTCATTGGTTACCAAAATCACAGGGTCAAGACTATCTATGTCCAAGAAATTGAGGCAAATAAGAGTAATTGGTGTACCTTCCTGGAAAAAGACAATAACAACATATGTATAGCAATTTTCAAGTATAAGAATGATAAAAAGACCTCAATAGACAATCAAAAATCAATATATATGTTGGATGATATGAATTTGCAGTAAGATATCAATTTACAACAACAATATATGTTTTATAACAACCACACGAATTAGTGCTCAGAATTGCAATAAAACATAATAAAAAATTAGCATTTATCACATAGATTGATTAGCAATTGTCACAAGCAAATTCTAAGTGAGTTAGCTATGAGTTAGGTTAGTGTATGCAGAAAATTACAGTAGTTATCATGGTTGTAGCAATGTTTTGCAACAACAAGAAGAAGATTAGTAATCTAGGCTAAGACAGGGTTAGAGATAGTTAGTAAATGCTTGAGAGAGTAAAGTTTGAGTGTTTTTTTTTATCAATTCTTCACAAGAGCAAGTAGAAATCAGTTCCTTTTGGGCTTATGGAGTAAATTACAGAAAAAAAATTAACTTGGAGAAACAAATTATAATACTTGTCAAAGGAAAAAGAAATAAATGCTAGAGGTGTCGGCACTTCAAGGCCTCAAGCATTCAAGTATTCAAATATGAATTCACTAGACTGTAAACACTCTTAGGCCCTAGTGAATCCCTCCCTCCTTATACTCTTGAAAAATATTTGCAATAAGTTCTAGAACAAACTTCTAAAGTGCTAGAACTTTAGGGATTTAGAAGCCTTTCTAGACAAGATCCTTTTGAAAATTAACAAGTGGAAAAGACTACAGAGAGGAAGAAGCACTTTATGTCCCTCTCCTAGGGCTTAAGAGAAAGAAATTTCATAATATCAAATATGAACAAGTAAAATATACCATAACCATTCAAAGCATGAAGAGAAATTGCATATTTTACTTACTTCACCAAGAATAATCAAGAAATAAACACCTAGTTGCATAAATTTCCACCAAAAATCATCAACAAGCATCCATAACAAAGTCTCCAAGTGGTGTGCCTTAATAATTTTAGGAAATAATGCCCCTAGGGTGAAAATTTTAGTCCTCCCTCTTGTGAGAGGTGAGTTATAATGAAAAGATGATTTAGGCGTGCCATATTTATATGGGAATTCATAGCCTTATTAGCCAAAAGTTGTGTCTTTTCACAAAACCGAGCCTAGTTCCTAATTTTACTCATTAAAATTAAGAATAAATAAATTTTTTACAATGAATAACCCTAAAAAGTTGATTTCATCCCTTCTAGAGTGACGTTAAGCTCCAAGAACGTGACATTGAGGTTGCTTAGTGGAATGTTGGGCCTCCAAAGGCCAGTAACCATGCAACATATTCCAAAACGATGTGCCATAAGATCCATCCATATGATCAAAACCTATCCTTATTCATGGTGACTTCATAGGCTAGGTAAGTGACATCCAACCCTCCAAAGGATAGCATCCAGGAGAGAGAAGGTGGGAGCCCTCCATCTAGGCTTGTCAGAGTGCTTCCAAAGCAAGCAACCTCTTATGCAATATTGATCACCAACTTTCCACAAACATGGGGTATATTCATCCATCCTTGGGATCCAAAGCCCCATGAAGGTCCAAACAAGTCATTTACTCATGAATACCTGTCCACGAGGAAATTTCCTACATAAAAAATAGGTACGCCCTCCAAGGGTCCATAAGTCATAGGAATCATGATAAGTAATCCACATCTAATAATCAAACCACCAAAACATTTTCATCAAACCCCCCTTTTCAAACTAAACAAATGCTCAAAGAAATTATACAATTTGTCAAATTTAGGTGTGGGAGGGGTGTCAAAGAATCCTATTGGGCCAGTCCATCCCCAAGTCCAAGGTGCTTCCTAAGAAAATCCTATCTAAGTCATGTAAAGAAGATGAAGTGTATGGGGGTAATAATTTTTGGCATGGGTTTTATGACATACAAGGGTTCATAGTTCTCATTTATGGGTGCCTTTGTAGAGGGTGTGTTGCACCTTCATTTTCAATGCATCCTTTTCCAAGCCCATTTATTTTCCATTAATTAATTAAAGTACAGAACAATTGGGTAATCCAAACAGGTACCATAATACTTGGGAGGAAGTACCACAATGTCACTTGAAGGGAGAGGTAAGAAGAGTGCCATAGTGGTAGAGAAAAGGTTGTAACGCACTTGTGTAGATCCCTCGACAAGTGGGACATCTATATAATATGAAAATGTTTCTTGCATGTCTTTGACCTTTTAGGAAAAACACTTCATTGTTCTCAATAACTCTTTGGGAGAGAAACTATAAGGATATAATTTGGATTTTATCTTTCACCATCTACATTCCTTCTAGGCCTTCAACCCCTTCTTCCCATGAAATGAGGTACAATCCCTTCTTGGGTTAGTACACTAAAAAATCTCAAAAGATGAGGAAACAAAATGGAAAGAGCATGGCATGTGATAAATATGATCGGGAATGGAAGATGACTCTTCAAGGAACCCCCTAGTAACACCCTATCCCCAAGGGTGACCAACTTACTAAGACAAAATGACACCCACCAAGGTTAAATAAAGAAATGAGTATAATTTCCAATCAAATGTTTTGCAATCAAGAAATAATTCTTTGCAACATGTCCAAATGATTCAATTATTATAGTGACACTTACCACGATACCAACATTATTACTTCATGAAGTAAGACCTATTTTCCTCTGGGGCCAGGCCAGTGTGATGGATGTTTCTCTACCATTGGTGATGTATGATGGTGCACCAATGAATAGGAGGGACCCTACAGGGTTATGATAGTCAATATGTCTTTCGACACTCCATGTATGCTACATGTGGGGCTCAAGACATTATCTCCATAGTTACCCCTAGTGCGAGGGACATGCGCTCACCATAGAGCACATGAGAACCTCAACATTTTTGGTAAGACCAGTTACTACACACTCAAGAAAATTGCTAGAGTACCTAGGGTGGAGCTATCACCCATTTTTCTTATGAAAATTATCAAAATCCAAAAGTAATTGTTGAAAATAAATTTCTACTCTAACATGTCAATGAAATCATGTAAGTATGATATAACAATAAATGGAAACTATGAATAAAGAAACATTTAAATCATGTGCATGTTTGTAAATCAATATAAAATAAATGAAAACTATACTACCATGATATTGAACATGTAAGATATATACAATGAAATCCAAGATGCAAATTCCTACCTACCTATGTAACCTATGTTAGTAAGAAATTCTAGGTATAATCATATAACTAGAAGAACCATGCTAGCATTGTATCACAACACCTACCTCTATGATTCATCGTAAACCAAAGAAAGGATAAGTCTAGCACAAAAATAACATGATTTAGAGCATACATTATATAGTATCTAATCATAAAATCTAACTCATGGAGGCAAGAGGGAGGGACAACATCATGCCAAGTCACATTTCCATAAGTTTTCTCAATCCATCTCTTAAAAGGGTCATGGAGGAGAAAAGACTCAAGAGGTTGAATAGAAGGCCCAAAAGATTGAATACCTTGAACCTCATCACTCCTTGAGGTCTGAAATGGGATGAACAAGAATCTATAGGATGACTGACAACTTATCAGGGAAAGGTTAAAAGATGGAGGTTCTATACTTCTCAAAAAGTTCAATCTATATTTAAATTCCAAGAGAAGGATTTTCCCTAGGAACCACCTGGGACAAGGGACACATTTACCAACTACTTCCTTAGTGACATAGTGAGATAAAGGAAAATAAGGATACTGGTAAACCTCATCACAAGTATCATGCTCCAAGAAAACCATGTCCTCACCCTTATCAAAATATGAGCACAATGGTGGTTCAAACTCTTATTCATAGAATATATCCAAATGCTCAAAATAATATTCATCAAACTCTTCAAGGTATTACTAGAAATCATTATGAGAACACTACATTAAGTCATCCTTGGGTGTTTGGAATACATATGTAATTATGCCATCTCCTTGTTTCCAAATGTCAAAATCAACAACAATAGCATATGATGATTGTGAAGGAAATAGTTTGAAATGATATTCAATGTCATAAATGGGATCTCCATCATAGAAAATAACATCCCATTTATGTCCCCCAACATGTATAAACTCATCAATATTCTCAATCAACTCATCTCTTTCATTATAACATGAAGGGACTAGTGCATCCAAGGGTTCCTCTATTTCTTCACCTTTTGAATTATAGAACAAAGTGTCATAAAAAATATGAAAAGGAAAATGAATAACCACATTCTCTTCTTCTTGTGTAGGAGGAATGAAATCTTGGATGACTTCATCAAAGAGAGGAGAGGACACCAACATTTCATCCTCATGTTCTTTAATCAAGTCTTCATTCTCTTCAATGGAATCATGCAACAATTCATTCTCCTCTCCAATGGGTTGGCAACCTTCTTCATAAATATATTCTTCTCTCACGTCACAGGGTTTTTGGTATTGAGCATTGTTTACTACCCTGATATCTTCTACAATATTAGTGGTGAAAATTTATTCCTCAAGAACTATTGTGATATTTCAAAGGAAATCTTCATATGTTTGGCACTGTGGTATCAAAAACTTAAGAAATCTACCGAGGATATCTATGAAAGAGGATATACCCTTTGGTTCACAACAACTCTTGACCAATTATTGTGCAAATGATGGCATGGAAAGTATAAATAATTTTACCAAAACATCCTCCCCTCCAAATTTTATCTCACATATAAACTTCAAGAACTCTACAACGTGAAAAAGGGGAAGGCATATGAATCTTGGAGAGTTGTTCAACCATTTTATGTGAAAATAATGTGGGTATCCTTGAAAACTTTCAAAATCAATAGAAAGATACACTTTCTCCCAAGGAACGATGATTCCATTTATTGAAAATATCACAAAGTTGAGAGTAGGGTGGCACCTTTGAAAATATCAGTGGAGTCGCCATATGATCCCTTTAGGATCACCAAAGGAAGATGATGGAATTACCCTTAGTGGAGTTTCCAGGTAAGCTTTTGAAATAAGGGCTTCTGGAAAATATTACCAAAGATATGTCGTTGAGGAAAACTAAATTGATTCTTGCAAGAAACTGAGCCAAAATGTTATTTCACAATTTTTACTTGTCCAAAGCCCAAGACAAGTAGGTGAAATTGGCGTAACAACATGATATCCTATAACCATCACCTCAATAGTAAATCCCCACTTTTAGGGTTAGGTAAAGTTTATCCCAGGGGAGGCGTCCTTGGTAACCTAAAGGGTTGGAAAGCTAAGGTTACGATCAATTTTACCTCCTCTCTCACTAGTACCAAAATCACAAGGTCAATATTGTCTACATCTAAGAAATTGAGGCAAAGAAGAGTAATTGGTGTACCTTCTTGGAACAAGACAATTACATCATATGTATAGAAATTTCCAAGTACAAGAATGATAATAATACCTAAATAGACAATAAACAATCAATATGTATGTTAACTAATATGAAATTGCAATAAATTATCAGTTCACAACAACAATAAATGTTTTATAACATCCACAAGAATTTGTGCTCAAAATTGCAAGAAAACACAATAAAAACTTATCGTTTATCACATAGATTGATTAGCAATTGTCACAAGAAAATTATGAGTGAGTTAGTTATGAGCTAGGTTAGTGTATGCAGAAAATTACAACAGTTAGTATGACTGTAGGAATGTTTTGCAACAACAATGAGTAGATTAGTAATCTAGGCTAACATAGGGTTAGAGATAATTAGTAAAGGTTTGAGTGTTTTTTTGACCAATTCTTAACAAGAGAAATTATAAATCAGTTCATTTTGGGATTATGGATTCAATTACAATATAAAATTAACTTGGAGAAACAAATGGTAATACTTTTCAAAGGAAAAAGAAATAAATCCTACAGGGGTTGGCACTTCAAGGCCTCAAGCATTCAAGTCTTCAAAGATGAATTCAATAGAGTGTAAACACTCTTAGGCCCTAGTGAATCCCTCCCTCCTTAGACTCTTGAAAAATATTTTCAATAAGTTGTAGAAAAACTTCTAAAGTGCTATCACTTTAGGGATTTAGAAGCCTATCTAAAAAAGATCCTTTTGACAATCAACAAGTGGAAAAGACTAGAGAGAGGAATAAGAACATTATGTTCCTCTCCTAGGTTTTAAGAGAAAGAAATTTCATAATCTTAAATATGAACAAGTAAAATATACCATAACCATTCAAAGAATGAAGAGAAATTGAATATTTTACTTACTTCACCAATAATAATCAAGCAATAAACACCTAGTTGCAGAAATTTCCACCAAAAATCATCAACAAGCATCCATAACAAATTCTCCAAGTGGTGCACCTTACTAATTTCATCCAATAATTCCTCTAGGATGAAACATTTATTCCTCCCTCTTGTGAGAGATGCATTAAGATGAAAAAATTATTTAGGCTAGCCATATTTGTATGGGAAATCCTATCCTTATTAACCAAAAGTTGTGTCTTTTGACAAATCTGAGCCTACTCCTTAATTTACTCATTAAAATTAAAATAAATTCAATTTTTACAACGAATAACCCTAAAATGGTGATCTCATCCCTTCTAGGGTGGCATTAGGCTCCAAGAAGGTTACATTGATATTTCTTAGTGGAATTTTGGGCCTCCAAAGGGCAGTAACCATGACACATGTGCCAAAACGTTGTGCCATAACCTCCTTCCATATGATCAAATCCTAGTCTCCTTCATGGTGTCATCATAATCTAGGTAAGTGATGTCCAAGCATCTAGGTGGGAGAAGGTGGGAGCCCTCCATCTAGGCCTGCCAAAGTGCTTCCAATGGAAATGACCTCATGTGCAATAGTGATCACCAAATTTCCCCATACATGGGGTCTGTACATCCATCCTTGGGATCCAAAGACCCATGAAGGTCTGAACAAGTCATCTACTCATGAATATATGTCCACCGTGAAATTTCCTGCAAAGAAAAATAGGTACTCCCTCCAAGGATCCATATTTCACAAGAATCATGCTAAGTAAGCCACATATAATAATCAAACCTCCCAAACATGTGCATCAAACCCCCCTTTTCAAACTGAGAAAATTCTCAAAGATATTATATAATTTGTCAAATTTAGGTGTGGGAGGGGTGTCAAGACATCATATTTGGCTAGTCAATCCCCAAGTCCAAGGTGTTTCCTGATAAAAACCTATCTAAGTCATGTAAAGAAGACGAATTGGATGGGAGTAATACTTTTGGGCATGTGGTTCATGACATACAAGGTTTCGTAGTGTCTCATTTATGGGTTCCTTTGTAGAGGGTGTGATGCACCTTCATTTTCAATGCATCATTTTCACAAGCCCATTTATTTTCCATTAATTAATTAAAGTCCGGAACAATTGGCTACTCCAAATGGGTAAAAATAGACTTGGGAGGTAGTACGACAATGTCACTTGAAGGGAGAGGTACACAGAGTTCCATAGGGGTAAAGAAAAGGTTGTAACACACTTGTTTATATCCCTCAACAAGTGGAACATCTATATAATATGAAAATGTTTCTTACAGGTCTTTGATTTTTCAGAAGAAACATTTCATTGTTCTCAAGACCTCTTTGGGAGAGCATATATAAGGTTATAAATTTTCTTTTATATTTTTTCAGCTACATTCCCTCTAGGCCTTCAACACCTTCTTCCAAGGAAATGAGGTACAATCCCTTCTTGGGTCAATACACCCGAAAATCCCAAAATATAAGTAAATTAAATGGAAAGAGCATGGAAGCTGATAAGTATGATCAGGAATGGACAATGATTCTTCAAGGAAACCCCCAATAACACGCTATCCCAAAGGGTTACCAGATTACTAGGATGAAATGACACCCACCAAGGTGAAATAAAGCAAAGAGTATAATTTCTAAATAAGCATTATGTAATCAAAAAATAATTATTTGCAACATGTTCAAATGCTTCAATTATTAGAGTTACCCTTACCATGATACTGAACTTATTACCTCATGAATAAATACATGTTGTCCTTAAGGCCCGGGTCAGTGTGATGGATGTTTCTATGTTGCTTGTGATGTATGATGGCACATCAATGAATAGGAAGGGCCCTGCGGGGCTATGCTAGTCAATGTGTCTCTCAACACTCCATGTATGCTACCTATGGGCCTCGAGACATAATATCCATAGTTACCCCTAGTGATAGAGGGTAACATGCCCCATTAAAATGGATTTCGAGAAGTTATACATGATTTTCAATAAGAACAGACATAAAAATAGCATCAAAGGTCTCCATGTCAGGTCACTAGAAATTATTATCTCTCATATGGAGAAGGTCCTGAAGAAATATCACTGTGGAATTATTGCCCAATCCATTTCCATCCAAGTTGTGTATATATTCACACAACAAACTCATTTTGATTTGTACTTGGTTTACAACAAACATGACCATGTATTTGAAACACCCCATGAATTACGCCCTTCATGTGGAGAGCATGATTATGGAACTTTGATCATTATAGGAAATAAAACACCCAATGTGCACTCTTATTGACATCCTCACTTTACCACATTTTTTCATGACCCTATGACTCAAATTTCGAACAAACCCCCTAAATTGGATCTCAATAAACTTGATGGATTCAACCCGACAAGATTGTTTACTGAGATGGAACATTGTTTTCCCTACATTGCATCACAAATGAATTAATAAAATTGCCTGAAGGTGTTTTATATTTAGATATTGAATTTTGGAAATGGTGTAAATGGCATAAGTAATCCCATCGAGGTTATATTTCTTGGAAAAATTTTGTCTCAGACTTCTATGAACGTTTTAAAACAAAAACTCATTATTTGGGTTGATTGGACAAGATTAAACAATTTGGTATAGTTAAATAGTTCATCACTACTTTTGAGCAACTCACCATCCACGATAAAGGCTTGTTAGATACCCTTTTCAGGGAATGATCTATTAGTGGTCTAAAGTAAGAGATACATGCTCAAGTCTTAATGGATTATCCTATTACTTGTTTGGAATCCTCTCAAAAATATTGGGAATCCCAAAAGGTGGTGAAAGTTCAAATTCAAAAGACAACATTTATTCCCCATATTTGTCCCACTACCAATATATCTCCATCCTCTCTAACCCTCAAGATTCATTGATGACCTCCCAACCTTAAACCCACAATATGTATAATTCTTTGATTTAATTATGTTGCAGTTTTGAAGTAGAACTACTCTCTAACCTTCGTGCGAGCCCAAATTTCCTTTGAACAAAGTTCATAATTCTTTGTTATTCACACCAGTCAATAGTGCTCCAAACCAGGAATTATTCCCTTGTGACCGAGTGATGAATCTTCTACTCTTATGCTTTGGTTCTTTCTCCATGTGATCTTAGGCTGTGTCCATAGTCTTCACACTTGGTGCTTACCCTTTTTTTCCTTGCGATATTATCGAACTCTTCAACTTTCAATCCCTATCATTGATAAAAAACATGATGAATGATCCATAACGCACCTCAGATTTTTCTGGTATTCAATCCTCACCATTGATTGCCCCTAATTAGATGGTTATCATTGTTCTTGAATGTGTCCCAATGGCCGGTCATGATTCAACATCCAATTTCTTTGTATCGGAGTTCCTTTTTCAGACTCCCACTAGCATGAATGCTCCAAAACTTCCACTTCGAAAATTTACCTCCTTCTCGTCGGACTTCGATAGCTACATCCTTCTCCCCCGTTGATCTATCGTAAGATCTAACAGTAAAAAATAATCACCTATTTCTTTCATTGAGCCTTCATCTTCGTTGGTCAACCTGCATGGGCTTGCCACATGTCCTCCTCTCATTTGTGAACTTTACTTCAATGTGTCCTTACCTCATTCGTTGATGCCATGTTTGGGTCTCGATCAACTGAAACATGTCCTCTGGTGACCTACCACATGTCTCGTCCTGATACACTGATCTATCTAACCCCAATTAAATATGATTTGTTGATCAACATTTCTCTGTCAAAGTTCTTTCTACTAACTGAATTTGATATGTCTATTCTGAACACCAATCAGTTGTCATCATGTGTCTCTCCTTCAACAATGACCTATATCATCCTAAACAGATCTCCACCGTTCATCACTATCCTTCTGTCAAAATTAATCCAATTGCTTGACTCCAATGGCCCTACTCTAAAAAAAAATGAGATATCTCTACACATCCTATTCTAATCCCTCAATATTATCTATTCTCAATCAATCTCCATCATTCATCACTTTTCATTCATTGGAGTTCTCCACTAACATGCACTCTGAAAGAGTTACCATAAAATATGACCACAATCATCAATCTCTTCTTTGATTGATCCACACTATATATCAGACTTGTCCCCGTTAGGGTTCTCTACTAATGCATACTCCAACTACACTACTCCAAAAGTCTTTACCACTCAGATAATGAACTTAGGATGGATGCTAGCCATATGTATAAATAGACCTCCCTCTGAGATCCAATCTTGGCCATCCATTTTCAATGCATAGTTATAAGCTTGAGAACCACTGTCGATGGTCATGATCAATTCTTGATATTAATCCATGGATGTTGTTGTTATACGCCTGCAAAAGTGTTTTCTTGCTGTACTTATCCTCGTCTACACACATAGTTTTAATTCCTACTCTGTTCCTCCTTGATTTTTCTCGATTTAAAGGATCATTGTTGATCCTATCATGATCAACAATACATCACAATCCACACATAAATATTCAATTGATAAAATCCATATAAAACTTGAAAAAGAGTGGTTTCCCATTACTCGAGTGTACATATACTGTACATAGGAATACATAAGGCCTCTTAATGGAATTTTCAACATTCTCTCCATTATTGGCCTAATTTCCTTTCAATTGGTCACAACTCATGCCAATAGGCTTAAAATCACTTATACAAATAAGGATAACCTGAATATGTTCCATATCCATAATTCCCTCAACCAATAAATCCTTAGGATCCTCTAGATCCACTAAATCCTCATTCTAGATCCACAATATACTCAAGATATATACAAACAACCCTAATATATCTCTAAGTCCTCAACTCTCGAGGACTAACTTAATTACAATGCATTCCACAACTAATACATTTTTTATAGAATTCCTTCAAACATAGGAATTTTCATCAATTACACAATTAAATTCAAATAAACTCAAGACCCCTAGGTCTAACCAAACCAAGTTGATTTTGGAGGCAGGATTCTCTTGCATCAAACTCCCAAGGAACAATTTTTTTTCATGATCTCTTGATCATGAGTTTTGAATTGTTGAAGTCCTCGTAGATCCCAAACTTTATACTAATGTTGTGCAACCAAACTCACATGTTGTTGTTCAATCGTTGTTGTCTCCAATTCTCTAGGCTTCCAAATTTTATGTTTTTGTTGTCCACTTTCTTTGTTGATGCAAATCCTCATATTCAGTTGTACTTTGTTGTTGGTTTCCATTCTTATCTTTGTATGTCTCCTCTTATGTACTCTCATCATCAACATCCATAACTCATCAATCACCATGTTTAATATTTTTTCTAATTGGTACATGATGCTACAAACTTGTTGACATTTGATATAGCTACTGATTGGCTACTACATATCATCCTCTTGTATAAGAGTTATAGGAATATTATGCATCTCTAACTTTACATGTTGAATATGCACCTTCTGATCTATTATATTCTTCTCCAATATTTCCAATTCATCAAATAAATCAGTGAAATTAACTTGAACTGCATTTGTAAATTCCATGCAATATTCCTCACCTATATCGATTTCCAGCAAATATTCTAAGAGTTCCATCTCTTCCTCATATTTTATATCCTTTGTAAGTATGCATTCATGAGGAAATTCTCCATCTCATGTACTTGCACAAACTTTATGAGATGATGTTGCTTCATGTTCCTTTAGAATAGAATTTGATTCATGTCCTCCTTCAAGTTCCTCTAGTTTTATGACAATTTCAAATGAATTTCCACTATCATCCTCTGCAAAACCTACAATCATACACAATTTGTCAGAAAAAAATTAAGGCTCTTTAGCCTCATTTGATATTTCTATCAGCACATCTTGATGTTGGTCTGAACTTTCCACACAGTCCATGAGACTTGTAGTAAGTAACTCATCAATATATTCATCATCCTCTCCAAGGAACAATCATTTCTATGGTTCACTAAAGTGAACTCGCTCTTATGCCAATGATCTCTTTCTAAACTCATCTCCCCTAAGTTTCTCTTCCTCCAACAAAGAACTTAACCTATTCTTCAAGATCCTCAATATTTTCCTCATCTTATTTGCAAACAATTTCATCACATGCCACTTGAATTTCCTCTTAACATTTAATCTTTGTCTCTGGTTTTCCTCAATATTCTTCTATAGCAGTTGTCTAATGTAACTAAGTTGTATCATTAACTCAACCATTTCTCTATCAATATCCTATTGACTCATCCTCTTTATGTGGTTTTCCTTGGAATCCTCCTTTCCTCTATTGTGGCTTCTTTATGAACCTCTATAATGACCATCATGTTAGAAAAACAGAATCACAGAACAATAAAATAAAAAAAATGCGGAAATAAAACAAACAATATACATAATACAATAGATACATAGATATACATGGTTCACCCAATGTGGGCTACATCCACCAGAGAAATTGCAAGGTCCTTCCTTTTTATTATCCATCAAAATGAAGGGATACAACCTACAACACACCTGTTGTAACCTCCTCTTCTTTTCCTCACAATATCCTCTCTCAAAATACAATATTCACAATAATTCATAGCCACAATACAATTCCCTCATAAAACAGGGTTTCCTTCTAAGCTAAATAAACCTAATATTATATTTATCGTCAAATCTGTGACTTAATGATGAACAGTCAAGATTGACTATGAAATTACAATATACATTTACAAGGAAATTTTTCCTTCGGGGGCTTTTCCACCAAATCCCCACTAGCCCCTAGACCTCCTAGCCTCCGGGATGAGTCCCCCGAACCCTGCAAGGGGAGAAATCCCCCCCTACAACCACCCAACATGGAGGGTTGTATGGTCTTCTGAAGTGTACAATATTCATGGGGTATAACACACAACTAAAAAAAATACATCTGAATCAAGAAGATAAGAAGGGTCCACAACCAAGAAATCAATAGTCATTTTCACCTCTACCTTTGTGAGCATCTCCTTGTTCACATGTGATTTTCATCAAGCCTCTATAGAAAATCTCATTGAATGCTACGTAATACCAACTCAAGATTCCTCTTCATCTTGTCCTCTTGGTATCCATTGGTCCTGTCTCTTAGAACCCTATGAGCAGTTCTCTTCTCTTCTTTGGCTCTACACCTACTCACACTCTCTGAGAAATCCTCTTCTTCTCCTCACTTTTAATCTTCAATTGGAAACTTTTACAACATCCATTGCTGTAAGGTTCTACCACAAATTCCTTCACTTGAGAGAATTGCTTGTTCTCTTCCACAACTTTACTAGCTGTAAGGGTTTCCAATCCTTATCCTTCCCCTTCTATTGCTACCTACAATAACAATCCTTATAGCCAAAGTTAATTAAAACATTACTAGACTCAATAACTGCAAGATCTATACGTTACATATTCCTCCACATTCAATGTACTTGAATGGACAACTCATTGTCACAACACTTCTGTGATTTCCTCATGCATTCCTCTATGCATGTGTCACTGGTCTCCACAATCCTCCTTCTAAAATTTGAATTTGTAGATTTCTCTTTTCAAAGAGAACTGCTACGCTTTGATACCAAAAATGAAGACTTTCTGGCCTTAAAACCATAGTATGAAGAATTCTTTGATTTAATTGTGCTGCAGTTTTGAAGTAGAAGTACTCTCTAACCTTCGCACGGACCCAAATTTCCTCTAAATAGAGTTCAGATTGCTCTATTATTCTCACTAGTCAATAGCGCTCCAAACCAGGTGTTATTCCCTTGTGATTGAATTTTGAATCCTTAACCTTACATCCTTAAGTTCTTATGCTTTGGTGCGTACTCCATGTGACCCCGAGATGTGTGTGAAATATTAAAACTTGGCACTTAACCTTTTTTTCTTTGCGAGCTTATTGGACTCTTCAACTTTCAATACTTGTCATTGATAAAACACATGATGGATGATCCATAACATGCCTCAAACTATTCTAGTATTCAATTCTCATTGTTGATTACTCCTAATCATATGGTTATTGTTTTTCTTGAATGCATCCCGATGGACAATCGTGATTCGAAATCCAATTCCTTTGCATCAAAGTTCCTTGGTTGGACTCCCACTAGCCCAAATGCTATGAAACTTCCACTCTAACGATTTACCTTCTTCTCGTTGAAATCCAATAGCTATGTGCTTCTTGTTGGATTATTGAGAGGTGGGGTGAATCAGTAATAGAGCACTCTAATCCTTTTTAACCATATAATGCAAGTGTTATATCAATGTAGCATTATCATCCAATATTCGCAGAGTAAATAAAAACTGAACAAATGAACAATCATACACATACACATTACACCAGTGTTTTTATGTGGAAACCCAAAGCGGGAGAAAACCAAGGAATGATTTGTCTTATATGTCTTGAAGAATTACATTCACTGGAAGCATCAACTTCCTTTGTTTTCCAGATACAACTAGAAGGAGGCTCCAACCCCCTAGTTTCTCAGGTTGCAACCTGAGGGAAGCTCCAACTCCCTAATTCTCTGGCTACAACCAGAAGGAGGCTACAACCCCCTATGTTCTCTTTCTACAACTGGAAGGTGGCTACAGCCACCTGTCCTTTCCCCATCCAACTACCTTGACATATAAGTAGAATGATGGAACCACTGTCACACTATCACTATGATATATACTATTGTAAACTTGTACCAATCAACCTACACCAAACAACCTGTACCAATAACCTGAACCATGAATCAACCATACATCAAACTGTACTTCAACCTGTAGTCAACTTGTACCATAAACAAGTTCATCAACCATGCACCAACCTATACCAAATGACCTGTAATCAACTTGTACCATAAAAAAATGCATCCACCATGCACCAACTTGTACCTCAACCTACAAAACTTCCTTAACTTTAACAACAAGAGACTAGCATTTTCATCAAACTTTACTTTAGTCTCACATGACTAGTTTTGGATTAGTCAACACCCCTAACTTAAAATAATCATAAATATGTACCTGTAATGAATAAAGATTTGAAAATAGTACACAATGTTATTCGGTGTGTTTTATGCAATTACTCCAGGTGTCACTACTTGGAACCTCTCAGAAAAGGAGTTATAGAAAAAATCTCATACCTTGTTGAATTTTGGCTTATTCTAGAGAGATAACTTGTGGAGTGTTCCCTGCATGAAATATTTGTTGTATGGATATGAAAAGTTTACATAGAATACTACAGAATGTACTCTAACAAACACATTTGGTATTACTGAATTTGGATCTGTTATAAATAAGTTATGACATTTTTACCCGAAACACATGTTTTAGACTAGTTTCAGGACTAACCACAAACCCTATTTTCCATAGAGTGTAACTCCAAAAATACAATGACCCACAAGCTGAAATTTGTACCACAACTACTTGGATATGTTTCCTCAATGGCCTCCCAATTTCACGGTCTAAATCATTCTATAAAAAAAAATATTGCGAAAATGGTGAGATGACCTATAAATAACATACGTTAGAAAGCATCATCAAAAGAATTTATCCTCCCTTGAATTTCGGCCTTCATTACTTCACCTTCCTTCTGAAATTCAGATTAGATACCTTTTGGTTACCTCAATCACCTGTGTATATTCAATATGCTCAAGTTTGATTAAAATTAGAGATCCTTGCCTCTCATTTATACTCTTCAAGTAGCTTCCTTAGAAGCATCTTCTAGGCCACTTTGTCCACATAACCACTTTGTCCACATAGTCACCTATGTCCAACTTTTCCCAATTTTCCACTTGCCCATGTATCCAATAGCCACTTGACTACTTAACCCATTTTCCTCATTTTAGGGTTAACCTTCTTATAACCACTTTCCATAATTAGAAAGTTCTCTATTTACTTTATTATTTAAATAATCCTCATTGACTTTGTCACTTCACTTTATTATTTAAATAATCCTCTTTGATTTTGTCACTTCACTTTATTATTTAAATAATCCTCTTTGACTTTGTCACTTCACTTTATTATTTAAATAATCCTTTTTGACTTTGTCACTTCAATTTATTATTTAAATAATTTCTTCTTTGCAAGGACTCTGACTTCTTTGACCTTTTGGGGTTTCAAGCCAATCATATGAGGGTCCTTCAACTTCGTAATGCCATAACTCTCAAACAGTGAGGAGTTATGTGACATTCCACATACCATCGGAAATGAAATGACATGTACTATCCATATAGAATAGTCTTACCTGCAAACATATCAAAACTTGTACCATTATATATCAAACAAACTTGGGTCCATTACCCAAACCTTTGTGCTACCATAATTCTCTACCGGACTTTCTTCAAGGGTTGACATCAATGAAAACCAACCCAATTAATCAACACTTCTCCCCCATAGATCTATCGTAAGATATAATGGTCACAAATCATCAACCATCACTTCCATTTCGCCTTCATATTTGTCGGTCAACCTGCACATGCCTACCACATGTCCTCCTCTCATTGGTTCACTTTACTTCCATGTGTCGTTACCTCATTCGATGATTCCATGTCTAGGTCTAGGTCAACCGACATGTGTCCTCTGGTGACCTGCCATGTGTCTCTTCCTGAGACCCTGATCTATCTGACCCCAATTAGATCTGAGTCATTGATCAACATTTCTTTATCAGAGTTCTTGCTACTAAGTGACTCTGATAAGTCTATTCCGAACACTAATCAGTTTCTTCCATGCATCGCTCCCTCACCATCGATCTGTATCATCCCAATTGGATCTCCACCATTCATCACTATCCTTATATCGAAGTTACTACAACTTCTTGACTTCGATGGACTTGCTCCAACATCAAATGGGATATCACCACATGTCCTCTTCTTATCCCTTGATTTGAGCTATTTTGAATCAATATTCGCCATTTGTTGTTTTTCCTTCATTGGAGTTCTCCACTGTCACATAATCCAAAAGCATTACTCCAAAATATGACCACAGTCATCAATATATTCTCCGATTGATCTACACTGTAGATCGTACTTGACCCCATCAGGGTTCTCTATTGATGCATACTCTAGCTACACTACTTTGAAAGTCTTTACCACTACTTCAGATCTCGAACTCATGATGGATTCTAGTCATCCGTTTAAATAGACCTCCCTCCGAGATCTAATCTTGGCCATCCATTTTCAACGCACATTTATAATCCTAGTCACCACCATCGATAGTCACAATTAACTCTTGATATTTATCCATGGATGTTGTTCTTCTACACTTGCAAAAGGGTTTTCTCATTGTACTTAGCCTCATCTACACATAGAGTTTGAATTCCTACTTTGTTCCTCCTCAATTTTGCTCGATTTAAAGGATCATTGGTGATCCTATCATGATCAACAATACATTATGATCCATATGTGCACTTTCCACTTGATACCTATGTATACGATTCAAAAAGGGAATTCTTCACTTATTGAATATTTACACATGTGACATTCAGTCCTATAGAGATTCAAACACACATTGTAATCCACACATAGATATTCAATTGATCAACTCCATATAACACTCAAAAAAAAGTGATTTCCCATTACTCAATTGTACATATATTGTACACAGGAATGCATAAGGCCTCTTAATGGCCTTTTCAACATTGTCTCCATTATTGGCCTGTTTTCCTTTCAATTGACCACACCTCATTCCCACAGGATTACAATGACTTAAACAAACAAGGATAACATGCATAGGTTCCATATCCGCAATTCCCTCAACTAGAAAATCCTTAGGATCCTCTAGATCCACTAAATACTCATTATATATCCACAACATACTCAAGAGAGATACAACCAACCCTAATATCTCTCTAAGTCCTCAACTCTCGAGGACTAACTTAATTACAATGCATTCCACAACTAATAATTTTTTTATATAATTCCTTCAAACATAGGAAGTTTCATCAATTACACAATTAAATTCAAATAAACTCAAGACCCCTAGGTATAACCAAACCAAGTTGATTTTGGAGGCAATATGCTCCAACATCTTCCACAAGTTATCCCGTGCCGAAATCACATAACACCAACTTAAAGGTCTCTACTACAACTATGGTGAGAAATATTTTTCTAGGAATAAATGTAAGGAGAAACAATCTTTATGGACATTTCATAGAAAATTTTAGATGATGAAGCTAAAGCTATACCTCAAGAGACTCTAGCTCCAACCTTTGAAGACATTACTCCATCTTCATCATGGGATATGGAAACATGGATGATTTTAGGGGATAAATTTAGCCAATGGGATAATTTTCCATGGTTTTTCCAAAAAAAAGATTCACAATTTTATTTTTTTTTCAAAAAACGATTCACCCAAATTCCATAGAATAAAATTCTTTTACCTTAAAAATTGCCAAAATTTTATAAAAACTATATGAAATCCTTAGAAATTTAAATATTTTTGCAAAACTATCGCCAAACATTTTGCATTTTGCATATTAAGCACCAGTAATATTAGCCCATGTTTCTACATTTTAATATAACTTTCCATCCTTAAAATCATCCCTGTATGGAACCATAGATATCCTTCCATGCCTTGAATAATATTTCAACTCTTCAAACCCTCAAATTGATTGGCTACATCAAACATCACAAAGTCATTATATTAATTGATATTGGTATCACTCATGACTTCATTCACCAACATGTAGTTGAAGAAACACAATTCCATATCTATGCTATGAACAAACTCCAAATCAAGATTGCTAATAGTGGTTCCATGAAATGAGGTGATCATTCTGAAAATGTGTGGCTTCAAATGGGTGATTATTCCTTGAAAACCCACATGTTTACAGTGAAATGAGTGGTTGTGACATTGTTTTGGGTGTTGGATGGTTATATACATTAGGTTCCATCACCATGGATTTCTATGAGTTATGCATGAGTTTCCAGTAGGAGGGGCATCACCACACTTTCAAAGGATCAAAACAGTTGGTTACCTAGAGATAATAAAATCCCACCATTTATAAAACCTCCTTTAAAAAGAGAATTCAATCATTTTTATTTTTTTTAATTCCATGTCATTCAAGCCTTTGAGACACCTTCTTGACCTATCCATTTGGGCATGAAATTAGTTTTCCAAACATCAATCTATCTTTGAAACTCCAAAAGGTCTACCACCTTCCCGCAGTGAGAATAATCATTCTATTCCACTCATACAAGGTATAATCCCACCCATTGTATGCCCTTATCTCCATCCAATTTCCCCAAAAAATGAAAAAAATGAAAAGTTTAGGAGCTACTAGACACTGGCATCACCCACCCCAGTACCAATCCTTATTTATCACTAGTTGTCATGGTCCTCAAGAAAGAAGGCACTTGGTGCATGTGTCATGACTTTCAATCTCTCAAAAAAATAATAATCAAGGATAAGTTCCCAATTCTAGTCATTGATGACATTTTGGATGAGATCATATGCACTCAATTCTTCACCAAACATGATCTTCATTTAGGATGTCACCAAATTTTCATGAAGGAGGTAGATATTCCCAAAACTCTTTTTTTGCACTCACGAAGGCCATTACAATTTCTTGGTGATGCTCTTTGTCCTTTGCAATACACATTCCACCTTACATAGTATCATGAACAAAATCTTTCAACCCTTTTTCCATCATTTTGTCCTCATCTTTTTGGATGACATATTGATCTACAGTAAAACTTGGCACGCCCATGTCGCCCATGTGGATCAAGTCTTACAAATTCTTATTGATCATCAATTCTTTATCAAGAGATCCAAATGGGTCTTTGGAGTCATTGAAGTGGAATATTTTGGTTGTATTGTTAATCATGATGGTGTACATGTGGATTCGGAGAAAATTGAAGCAATGAAGGATTGGCCCCATCCCAAAACAGTTAAAATTTTAAGAGGTTTTATTGATATCATAGGTTACTACATAAAGTTTGTTAGGAACTATGGTAAGATTGTAGCTCCCCTAATAGACTTGATTGAAAATATTCTTTTAGATGGAATGAAGCCTATTACCACACAATCTTTCAACTTAGTGCAAAGCCTTTACAAGGAACCAAGAGTAATGGAATATCAAAAGATGTCACCACTATCACCTAGGTGACAACTTCCCCAATTTTAGTGAAGGATGGATCCAATACAAGGGAGGCTTCTCTAGTAGTGTCAAGGAATACTAAGGCAAGACACAATCAAATCTAAGGCCTCCTATGCAACTACCCAATACACCACCAATGAAATATATTAAGAAATTCATGGATAAGGTGGTTACTCAAAGTAAATTTCAAATTTGGTTTAAAGTGTTCTAAGGTTGATTTAGGGGTTTATCAGGTAACTATCTCATGCAAAAAAATCCCCAAAGGTCACTCAAATCCTAAAATTACTGATGGTTGTTGTAAAACTTGCAAAAAGGATAGTAAATTACAATGTTAAACAAGTTACGACAACAATACAATTCAACCCTCAAAATGAGTTATAGACCAGTAGAAAATAGGGATAAAATAATGAATAAATATACGGTCTGAATAAATTTTAAAATATGAAAATTACAAGGAATATAAAAACCAACTAAAACAAGATTTCTGGCCCTAATTATGCAAAAATATAACTTAGCAAGGAAATTTTTATACAATAAAATGATTTTAGATCCAACATGCAAGAAAACTCTAGGTTTTTATATCAAGAATATGAAAGAAAACCCTAAAATTTTAGGCCAAAATATGCGTCAAAACCCTAAAAATTAAATATGTATGAAAACCTGAGACATCTAGTTTTTTTTTAATTTTTGTTATAATTTTAATTTTTTAATATGTTATGTTATTTTTAATTTTTGTTGTTTTTTATATATAAAATTTGTTTTTATTTTTTTTTAATATTGTTTTTTGTAGATCTTTTTATAGTTTATTTCTATATTTTGTTTTTAATTTTTTTTTTAAGTTTTATTTATTTTATTTTATTTTAAATTTCATTTTTCATTGCGTTTTCCAATTTTTTTGTTTAATTTTTAGAAAAAATTGCATTATTGACTATTTTTTCTAAATAGTGTTTTTTCCTAAAATGATGTTTAATTTTGCTTAAAAATAGAAAAATGAGAGTTTTTTTTTTCTCTTTTTTTTGTTAAAAAGAACTTTTCTACCGAGGCTTTTTTTTTCAATTTATTTTTTAGTGTAAATTAAAAATAAATAAAGAATAATCAATAAATAAGATTAATTTTTTATTTAAGGCACAATTTGAAGTTTTTTTATTTGCGACAGTGTCATAACTATGCCATTTTTTTCCTAAATTTTTATTCTTACCACCTTTCGGAGATCTTGTGGCCATTGTGCATTTAATCACATTGATCTGGTGGAATTATGGGTATGCTTATCAAAACATAATTGCTTCTGAAGATGATCGCCCTCAAAATAGGAAAAAAGGCATGTGAAGGGGATCCAAAGTGAAATGTTCCCTCCAATGGATGCAACATTCCATCCTCCAAGTGTAAAGTCACCTCCAAAAGGTGGAATATCCCATCAAGAGATGTCAAATTATCATCAAAAGTTGCAACATTTTATCATCAAAGAGCCACATAATACCCAATAGGTGCTAGGGTGTCTCATCAAGGGAGCCAACTCATCATCAAGAAACCCAACATGTCATCAAAGATGCCCCATCATCATAAGTTGTAACATCCCATCATAGTATTCCAACGTCCCATAATCAAAAGGTACAATCATCTAGAAATGATTCCACATCCTCTCTCAAAGTGTAACATCCTCATGTAAGGGTCCAACATCCTCTAAAGAAGGTGGAACACTTTAAATCAAGTGGTGGGGATGGCCTCCATGGAAGTACGCTAGTAATCCCTCAATTTCACCCAAAGGATCCAAGTGTCAATCAACCATGTGGCCATGTGCAATCCATCCTCCAAGGAGGGAATCATGTAGTCCAATGCATCATGAAGACCAGAGGTAAGGCACACAATTCAAACACAACATATTAAGCTGGTAATGTCAATCCAAAATCCATTAGATATATATCATAATGTATCCTATTCAAACTTCACAGTAGCTTACAAAGTTATACAATTTTCCAAGTTTAGGTATGCTAGGATCATTATTACCCACTATTAGGTGTGCTAGTACCTAAGATAAGAAGTATTTCACAAGGAACCCATCAATGAGTATGTGCAATGACATGTGGTATGGTTTGAAGTTTACTTCATAGGTGGATGTGATTGACATAAAAGGTCGCATAATATATTCATCCACATGGGCACCTTTGTAGAGGGAGTGCTTAGGCAATATGTTTCTCTTTCCTCGGTATTGTGTCTTTCCAAAACCCTATTTTCCTTTTTCTTTATTGCTTAAACCCTTTTAGGATTTTGACTTTAATTTTCTAAGTCCTTTTGTTAGGAATACATTCATTGCGTATAACTTGGGGTGATGACATCTTAGCGAGGGGCTAGACCTCATGCTTCACTTTCTTTCTTGTTTTTTTTGAATTTTCTTTTCTTGTTTGTTTCTTTTCCTTGCATTTTGAATTAGTTATTTTTCTCTTGTTGTACGATGTTTTTTTTATAAAGTTTCATCAACCTTGTGGATACAATCCCCTTATTCTCATGGGATTATGAAGCATGAACCTATACACATGTAACAACAAACCCAAAAGTAAGGATAATGGAGAAAGGACAGACGGAACATGTTATGTATGGTAAAGGATATGGAGAAACGATATGAAGCATGAACCTAGATGCATGTAATAACAAACCCAAAATTAAGGATAATTGAGAAAGGATAGATGGAATATGTTATGTATGGTAAAGGATATGGGCATGTTACCCCGATTAAGGCCCCCCGGTAGTGAAACTTTTCCCAAGACTTACAACACTTGATCAGGGGATGATGATGACCACCAAGGTGAAACAAGGAAAAAAGTATAAATTAAAAGCATCATTATTCATTATCCAATTCAACCCATGATTACCATTTTCATTCCCTAAACATTGACATTATCACTAGATATTGTAAAGAACCCTCCCTGGTGAGTACAAAATTAAATTCCACAATGAAAATAAATTAAACATAGGGTAGCAAACCCATAATTTTTCTTATGCAACTAGAAACATAGTTAAAAACATGAAACGTGAATGAAATCATTCAATCAATAAAAACAACATTTGTATAAAACATCACACATCAAAATTAACATAACAAACATAACAAAAAACTTATATGTTTATAAAATAATCAATTGGTCGTGTATGAAGGACGTTCCTCCCAACCATAGGATTGTTGTTCCAGTTTTTCAAATAAATCCACCCTTGAGCCAAGGCTATGAATCCACAAAGATATATTTCCCTCTTGGCTATCCACTCTGCACATTCAACAACCCAAAATCTGAATCTCGACTCCAACAATAGTTCCAATCCACCATCTCTTTTCCCCTCAACATACACAACCCAAGGAATGGGATACCCCTTCTATTCCATACAGTCTCTTGGGCCTTCCCACTTCCCTCATTTGATCTAGTGCATTCAGTTGGATAGGAATCTCATAGTTGGGGACTCCAGGAACTCTCAACTACTCCAGGAGTGCTCACGACAACCTTCTCAAATCTCTTGATCCATTTCCTCAATAGGAAAATGCATCACAACCACACAAGACACAATTTCAACATAAGCACAACTCAATAATGGTTGTCCTAAAACACAACATGGGTGCTAATGCTCATCTCAACACCCATCTACCCTCTTGCTCTCCAAAAATAACATGTAAAAATTGTCCCTTATTGCTACTAGAATTTCCTTCTTCTCCCTTTCTTGCTTGACTCTCACACTACCCCCATGATTTCCTTTACTTAGCTCATGCTCTCAATAAATCTATGAGGTGATCTCACACACCAACCCTCTTACATGTATTCAATGATTGAGTGTCTAATAAGTCAAATGGAGGATTAGATGGTAATGATACATTGACTTGGGAAATTAACATGGGTTTACCTTTGGATCCCCCTTTATCCCCCTCTCTTGTGGAATCATATCCCCCCATCATTATCATCCCTCTCGTATCGCAACCAATGATTGTTATTTTTATTAATTATTTCAATGTACATAATACATTGTTAAACCCTTGTCCATTTTAATCAATACATGCTCTTCCCCCCAAACATATCAACTCACTAGCCTAAATTTCTTTTATACAATTACATTATAATTTGTAGGGATTAAAAATAGGGATGTTACATCCCCTCCCCCTTATTTTTTCACCATCCTCAGTGCACAAAACTATACATGTGTACATACATATCACAATGCTAGGCTCTCTAGCCTTTAATCAACACATACAGTCTCGATCCTAATATCACATCGACATCATAACACAAAATGGTTCACATAGGTACTCTAACCCAAAACCATACATAATGATTTCACAATTCAGTAATTCTTCCAACAATTCCAACAAGCAATCTCTCTTTCCCCGTATCCTATACAACCCAAGGAAGTGTACCCCCTAATATACTCCAAAGTCCCTTGGGATGTACCACTTCCCTTCCATGGAGCCATCATAGACTGATTAGGAAGTCTAAAATATGCAACTTTAGGAAATGTAGTTGCAACAAATTTCACAATTTGTCAATCCTAATAGCAATTCCAACCAACATGATCTCATTCCCCTAATCCTGCACAAGCTAAGGAAGTGTACCCCCTTCTTTGTACCACAATCCCTCAGGCTATACCACTTCCCTCTATGTCTCTAGCATAAGGTTAGACAAGAAGTCTCTAGTCCATGGTTCCAGAAATTCCAACTGTGATATTGGAATCTCCAAACCTTTAAGTAGTTGTGGATGTGATTCTTGAATTGCATCTTTAGGAAACAATTCAATGCTTTCAATATGCAACAAGTGCAGTAGGATTGAATTATTCCATTCATTTTTCTTTGAGCTCCATTTCCTTCTAGTGCTCTTATTTCCAAATACTCACTCATGTATTTGATATTTTGTTGCTCCTATATAACCATCATGAAAAAAAACATGTTATAGTCGTTATAATATAAAAATTTTCACATTCAAAGGAGTTCTCAAATAAAAATTTTAACATTTATTCCAAATACCTTTGTAACTGTAAAACAATACTTATCTCTATGGATATCTTGTTCCTCACAAAGCTTCCATGGGAAAGAATTCATCTCACTGTCATTTTTCTGACACACCCTCATGATTCTATCCACCATACCATATGCATTAATAAGTTTAATCTTACTTGCTATACTCACCCTCTAGGATTAGGCATACCCTTCTATACTACATAATCCCTTGGGTCATCCATCATTTTCCAAGGTGCTCCCATGAAAGGAGAACACCAACTTATTACTAGGATCCCAATGGAAATCATAGGGTTCCAATGTACTAGCAATATCCTTCTTCATGAGCTTACTAGCTTCAATAACCATTATCTCATATGTCTCACACACATGTAGTCATCACGATATATCATCATAACAATTTCACTTATTAATTCAAATTTTTTTCATAAGGAAAATCAAAGCTATAGTATGAGAATCCTTCTTATAATGTTTGGCTCTTGTATTAGCAACCATTGGTCTTCCTTATGAGATTACACCATTACCATACTCAAGACCATTGTTCCTACATTTTTTCATAACTTTCATTTAGCCAAATATATTATCAGTAATCATCCACATTATACTTCTATTACACATTTACAACATTTCATGGAGTGATCTCAGAATTGTACCATACTAGAAATTCAATCACTTCCATATATTATTCATATTAAATAGAATGAACTATCATTCCTTACACATGAATTATCTAGCATACCGAGCTATAATGAAATGAAACATTAACAATAAACTAGTGTGCCACTACCGATGGCCACATCTACATATTGCATCCTTGCATTAACTCTAGAATACCACATATATATGTCATGTATTCCACCACAATGATTTGGAAGGTTTATCCAACACCTCAACACATAATCCAAACTCTTCCCCATTTACTTATTTTATCATTTGGATACCTTCCTCTTTGATCCATACAAAACACCAGGAATATAATCCTTTATTGTTCTTCAGTGTCAGAAAAGAGGTTGCAATCCAAACATAAGTTGTACATGAGAATATGAATCACAACTTGTGTATTTATATAGCCTTCCATATCCAACCATATCATGCCCTTACACATGCCTATCTCTATTGGAATCTATTTATAAAGCAGGAGTGTGTCTCCTCACTTAATTGAGTTATGATCACATAACAAGCATAACATAACGTGCAACTAAATTTCATACAATTACATTCAAGAATTAAACAACATTGTATACTCAAGGAACTTCAACTTTACCACATCCAATGGAATTGCATGCTCATAAATTCAAATAGTGAATTTTGGCTAAGGGAATTCTTGCCTAAATTCCCCTCAGTACTTATGCATCATAAGAAAATGAATACATACCTGCATGGTTTTTATGAAATTGCTTGATGCTACATGATCAACTGGTATTTTGTAGAATCTCAAGGGATTCCTTCACCATCCCCTTTATTAACATTCCTACCATCCGCATTTGTCGACCTATGGATGGCTATCATATGTAATGACAACATCATCACTTTAAACCATACCATGAACCTTTTCTTGGATACATAATCCATAATTATCCATATTCAATTATTATATAAACATTATTGCACATACAATATTAGGCAACTTAGAGTCTACAAACATTCCAAATGCATGTCTATGCTTTCTCAAATGCATTCCAATATGCACCAAACATTCAATTTCAAATGCCTACTAGTGCACATGCATTCTATCTTTCCAATATGCATTTTGCAACACTTCTAGTGTGTTCTCCAATGCATATTCATTTTATCTTTATCTATTTGTTTTTTTGTTGTAGACAATTGTCCTTGAATTCCTCTAGATTATACATTCCCTCTTCCTTCTTGTTGAGAAACTTCTAGCCAAGTCCAACTTATACTTTCTAAAATTCCAACCAATATGTCATGTTGGAAACTACCTCCACTTGGGAAATCGTGCCCCAACTTTACATTGCCAGAACCTTTCAATATTCTCAATGTTGTACACGAATTACTTCAGCTAAATATTAGCACTACAATCTAATAACCACCCACTACTTTATTTCTCCATTAACACCTTTAAAACAAATAAACATTCATTAATTCTTCCACTAAATTCCTTGTACCTAATCATGTTGTTGTTGTGAACTTTGATTTATAAGTGGATTTATTGCTATGAATACTTTCATACATAAGTGGGTTTATTCCTTGCAACTATTTTCTGGGCATTCATATGCTCCCACATAGAGATGACTCACAGATCTCATGAGTAATATATCACCTCATCAGTTTCTTTCCCCATTTGTAGCAAGATTTTTTTTCCATCAATACACTTTTACATTCGAGGTGAAGGTGTCTTCCTCATCTACATATGCATATTAATTACATTCTTCACCTATTGACTTGTTCCATTCTTTCTTTTTTCATAGATTCATATTTTTTGCAATAGTCCTTGTTGATTTATGTTTGCAGGTCATCTAGACTTTATAAAAGTTGAGCATTAATTTTGCTTTTCTCTTCTTCTACAAGCTCTTTATTGCCTCAGCTATATCTGTAATCTCTTCCCTACTTCCATGTCCCTTTGAACCTATAATTATAATATTCCATAGACCCACATAGTCTTATTCATAGTACATGATCATCCTATCAATAGGCTCTCAATATAACATTATTATCTTGAGTGTTCCCCTTCTCATGAACAATACCATGTTATTTAAGACTCATCCCCTTTTTATTCGTAGGTTGATCCACTACGAATGTGCCTCTATACCTCTCCATAGGAACTATCATGAGTATTTGTATTCTACTTACATAATACTGACATATGGCTTGTACCTGTATTACCTAAAAATGTTTTTTCCAAAATTTGACATTATTTGGAAAATGTTCATTTAAACAATTACATGGTTCACAACATCCAATTTCCCCTTTTCATATATCTTTATAAAATAATTATATTCTTCCTATTGGTCGTTGGTTATGGAAGGAATCGAAGAACAAGGAAGGAAACATAAAAAGCGATCTTCGCGAGAGACACAGTAATTGTCACTGAGTCGAATTGAGCAAAAGAGAAGGAAAGATGGAGCGAAGTGCAGAAACGAAAGTCGTTGGACAAGGAGATCAAGGATGATAGATCGACAAGGAAGAAGGATCATGGACAACTTAGCAAGAAGAGAAAGCCATCATTGGATGCTTTGGAGAACTGCGCGATGAAGAAGGAAAGACAAGCTGGCGAAGCCCGGAAAAAGCGAGTCAAGTTGAACTAGGGTTTTAGACACCTAGGGTTTTGGTATCTAGGGTTTTCGCCCTAAGGCTATCGGTGAGGGATTGTAATGTATAAATAAAGGTCAAGAGGCCCTGGGTCAGGTTGGTCATTGATTATTGGTATGATATTGTTGTTATAGCTCTATTGTGGAGGGAGAGGATTATATTGTGAGATCTCCAGCTATGTGCGAAGGTCAAGTCCTATAGCTGGGTGCATAGGAAGGGGAGATAAAGAGAGAGAAGAAAGAAGATATGCTAGCTGAGAGCACAGATAAGAACTGTATGCTTTACTTTAATAAATCAAAATCATAGTTATGTGGACGTAGCCCTAGAGAGAGGGTGAACCACGTATATTTTGTGTCGTATTTGTGATTGATGCATGGATCTCTGTCATTGTTATATTGCTATTTGCAGTCTTATGTTAGATCAGATCTATACCTGCACAGGATAGAACTAGTTGATAAGTGATATATGAATGTTGTATTATTGTTGTGATAGATCCACTTGATATTCCCCTGGTTGTAGAAATTCTTGTCCTACAACCCCCCTCTTAGTTTCTTTGGGTGAGAATGCATCTTCTTCGCAGGTGCTCCCGAAAGGGCCAGTAGCTAGGGCTTGTTGGTGCACTCTTGGAGTGAACCTCGGGTCTAACCCTATGCCAACAAATGGTTCCGTTGGCAAGACATGAATCTATGTAAGGGAATGTCAAGGTAGTTCCCATCGAATATAGAGATTCAGAAGTTGATAGAGGATCAAGAGAGGGACTTCGTTGAAGCCCAAAACAAGAACCCTAAGCTAAGTATTGAAGATTTCCTACAGAGACACATCTTCATCGATATTCACGAGATCTTGTTTGGATGAATCCATCAAGAGCTATACGAGTGGTTAGCTAAGTTAGCCGATACCCAGTTCGAGATCAGATCTAGGCCTCCTATGGTTTGGATGTCAGAGTTGATTAAGAAGGTTAAAAGAGTCGACAACGCTATATCAAGGGTTGTAGATCATTGGTTCGATAGTACCATTGGAGGGTATATCACAAAATTTGTTGTTGACAGAACAAAATCATATAACCAGGTAGAGAGATACTTCTTCAAAGGACCCATAGGAACATTTTTACAATTTTTGAAGCTAAGAATCAAGATGTTGTTGCATGAAAAGAACATCTTGAAGATACAGTAGAGTGGTTGGATCCAAAAAGGCTAATGTTCAAGAATTCAGACAACGACAACGACACAGAAGCTGGACATATGCGCAGTGGGAAAGTATTTTGAGGGGTTCACCTTGAGAACTCGTTCAAGAAAAAATACAGAGATGAGGGTTTCTACAGTGGAGAAGAGGCAGATCTGAAAAACGAAGAACATTCATAACCCACCAGAGCACAGGAAGAGGAAGCTGAAGAACTTTTCCAGAATGAGTTAGAAACATCAGGAATTGCGCAGACCACTGAAGTAAGTAATATCAATCCTTCTGTTATTCTAGAAACGCTAAGTAATCAGAATATTCTGAATCACCAGAGTTCACAGACTATTATTACTAGTAGTTCAACATCTACTAAGACAGGAAACCTAGGCATCTCTATGGCAGACGAGATGAGGCTCCCTATATTTAAAGGAGATGGATATGAAGATCCTGATCAACACTGGTTCCTGTGTAAGGCTGTATGGAACATTAAAACTATTACCAATGAAGTTGTTAAAAGAAACCAGTTTAGCACTATGTTGAGGGATCGTGTGCTGAGCTGGTACATGAAGCTTGTCCAAGGACTTACGCAACCTAAGCCACTAAATGAGATCAATAACACACTGGTTGCAGAGTTTAAAAAACCTAAGTCAGAGTCTGTTGACGGGTGAAAATGAACGCTCGCCAACTGGAAGAGTGGATCCGGTCTGGGGTTGTCTAAATAACCCAAGCCATTTGGGATAACCCACCCTGATAGGTTTAGCGGCTTTGTTGGCCGATCTAAGTCCTAGAGAAACAAATGAAAACTATACTAATAAACTAATCTAAAAAACAATAACTAAAACAAACTAATAAACAAATCTAAACTACATATATACAATCTATTACCTAAATCATACAACTATAATTCTATAAAATTAAATGTTCAATTATCAACAGAATTAGATCTAATTACAAATATACAATATTTACAAATTACAGATTTGAATTAAAACCTGCGAAAACCATTTGTAATCTGTACTAAGACAGCGAAACTATTGTTTTTTGATTTTTTATAGTTTTATGAGAAAGAAATTAAATAAAAAACTAACTAAAATAATAACTCTAACTACAAATCTAAAGTATACATATATCTAACTAAACTACTTAAATTATACTAACAAATTAACTATCAAATACTAAATAACAAACTGACCTGAAGTAACGCTTCAGGTTTGTCCTGTATGCAATAATTGTTTTAGTTGTTCGGAGGGAGGAAACTCGCACCAGATTGTCCAAGAGCTTCTCGTAAACTAGAAGCAGCTGTGCTCTTCAAATATAAGTAACAGGACAAACAAGGCATAAAAAATTACAGCAATCTTATGATCTACAAATCATCACACTTAGATAAATCTGTGTGCAACATTTGTACATAACAATTCAATTGGTGAAAAAGATAAACATGTATTCATTAAATTGAAATATAGTCATTGTTGTATTTTTAAATAATAAAAGAGATCAGATATGGATAACACATAAACCAAGTCACATCAACCTGCAATGAATTACGATAGATAAAGTAGTCTATAATCAACTGCAAACTGATATGAATAAAACTTGAAACAAATTTTGATATATTGAAAGCGAAAGATGTTACAAGACATCAATTTTCATCTCAGTCTGAATCATAAATCCATAGTATGGTTCTCTCCATAGTAATGATGATGATTTTTACAAAAAATAATAAGTATTTAAAGACCTCCCATAGGGTAAAACATCCCTGTGGGAATTATCAAAACAGTGTACAAAAATCTGGGGATAATATCCCAAGTGTCTATTTCTGACTCAAGCTAACAACCTAAAACAAAACCATATCCAAAGTATCTCCTAAACTGCCATAGCATGCCCAATTGATCATTGTAATTCGTATTCACCTGAAAGAAGACAAAAATAGACAAGTTTAGAGGATATTTTATTGATAAAATTGTCAAAAATCTAATTTTTAAGACTAGCTACAGAATCTTGCGATTCTGTAGCTGGTCTAAATTGAGCACATAATCATTTTAAAATCAATCTAAAACTTAAAGAATTATATTCAAACTATTAAATGAATATTTGATTGCTAATTAGAAACCAAACGAATCATTCAAATCAAAATTGTTATGCTAAATTGAGAGCAAACGAAATTGTGGTCAATCAAATGATAACAGAGATACATGCACTCTGTTTAATTTGTTATCACCATTTTGGGGTAAACAAAATCACATTAGATAATTTGACAGTAATGAAATCATTTTCATGAACCAATTTCAATCGACACCAACTGTAACTAGTTAAACAGATCATGCATACCATAGTTTATGTCGCTTCAGCCATCAACAAAATCATTGTCGAATCCAAACAAAATCAACAAGATCGTTTTTCAAATTAATAGAACTATATTAAACATATACAAACGATCATGCTAATCGTGGCACGCAACAATCATTTTCAAATCAAATCAAAGAAGAACGAATCGAAACAATTTGGGGTCGACACAATCGTTATGAATCAACACGGCTCCATGATTTTAGCAAATAGATCTTTTGCACAAGTCAAGAATATTGATTTAATACAAAACAAAGTCATTACTGGTAAATTGAAGTCAACAGGGTTGCTTTGAGTCTATTAGGAACAAACGAAACTAATCGAAATCAAACCAAATCGACTATCCTAAATCAGACGAACATAATTGGTTCAAAAACAAACCAAACCGAATCAAAAACCAATCGATTTCTTATACTAAGTTGGGCACGACAAAATCGCATAAACAAATCATAGCTATATTTGAGTTTAGTAAAATGAATCTACTATACAGGATCCACAACATAACCGTTTTTGATGATCGAACTACAACAGAATCATTTCAAATGTATTAAAATGAACAGAGCTAATTTGAAAGCAAAACCGAATCCGTTATATTAATTCAAGAAAAATTACAAAGAAAAATTCATATTGAAATTCATACCTGGACAATCAGAAAACAACTCGGTCATGATAATTTGGAATTGACGAAGGTTGTTGCAGCTTCGACATTCCTGAAGACAATCGAACCGGTGGTTTTTTGTTTCTTGTCATTGGCTTGTAACCTGTGGTTCTCCTTCGCTAGCACCGTCACCTATTCTTCTAATGCTTTGATCTTTGATTGCAACAGGGGAACATCGATGTAATAACGCTCTAGCCAAGTGTTACATTGGATGCATGATGGTTGCTCGGGCTTTGATAACACATGTGAGGGTTTGTTTAAGCCACCATGGGTTTCATTGTGCATCTTGATTCCTGGGTAGTTTGGATCATTTTTTAGGCAAGGGGGTAAATTAGAGACATAGTCATAGGGTTGCTTGGAGCATAAGCCATGGGAATAGGGGTACTCTTCAACTAGGAAACGCTTGATATCGGAGTCCGAGTCCTTGCTCATCACTATGGGCTTTTGGTCGACGTTTGGCTTAGGTTTATTCCGGGCAAGTCTCGATATGAATCGACCATTTTTCTTACCCTTGCTGTCAACAGTAGGATTATCCTTGACTTTCTTACTCACAGGCTTCTTGACAGCCTCAGTCTTGTCTTTTATGATGTCGGGTAGGTCGATGTCAGGGTAAATAGAGGGTTTGGCAGGGGGTACAAGGATATGAAATGGCACAGGTGGCCCGACCATAGTCTCACTAACCATAGCCTTATCGATTTGAGCAGACTCCGGATTAGCAAAGCCATTTCTAGATAGAAAGGCTTGCTAATTATCGCCATGAAGGCTCAAATGATGGACGATAATGAGTCTAATCAAGCCGTTATGGAACAAGCTACTATCAGCCTTCTTGCGCTTGAATCTCTTAGAGATCTTGTAAAGGCTACGCAAGAAGTAATGCAGCATGTTCAAAGGATAGCCCATGAAACTCATCAATAACCGGAGGTGATACAGAAAAACCAAGCCATACCGACCTTCACAAGTCACAAATTGTTTCACAATCACCAAAAGATCGTGCCACCTAGGTTTGAGGGTAGAAATAGGCATACCTTTATCATAAGACATAATCTTTCGTGATACGAATAGTAATGGCCACGAGACCTCATCAACTTTGGAACTTTTAAACCACCTTTGGCCTGTAGCCGACAATCCTGTAGCAGAGCTTATGAATTCTTCATTTAGCTCGAGCTGTATGTCACCGATTTTAGCTTTGCACCGGTCAAAGGTGAGGGCGAATTGTTGGGAAACTGAAAGGTTAAAACCCTCGAACCTATGTATAAACACCAGCCAACCATTGTTTTCTAAATCCTTACAGGCATTATCGAATAGCAACAAAGCTTGGCTACCATTCAGCTCTATGCGCACCACCGGTGCCATAGGCAGGAGCACACGGTGAGCAGGGTTTAGCATGGGCTAGGGTTCGAACAGAGTATACACAGGGATAGAATGTTCACAAGCTTATCCGAAAGCTAGCAGAGGTGACCCGGGATAGGGGGAGAGAATTAATGACAGAATGTGTGAAGGTGGTGGAGCTATTTCGGCCCATGCAAAACAGTCATTTCCACAGTGCAACCGACGGTGCATATAACGTTCAAACCACTATGCATATATTAGAAACCATGCCATTCAATAATTAATGAAACCTATGGTAAGTCAACCAAACATTTGCGTGAGCAATAGTTATATTATAGCTTTAAAACCATACAATGAATCGAAATCAATACCAAGGGTTTGATCATATGAAATATGTGTTGTATGAAGTGATTTATACCAAGGGACTAGCCACAACATCAATGTGTTTTCATGAAACCAATGTGTCAAAGAAATCGATGAAAGAACATAGAAATCAAACCACCAATGCATCACAAACTTGATCATAAGAATATCATCACAGTCTTATAAAAACGAAGTCACATTAACGATTAAAGAATGCCAAATGAGTAAACATCTTGGGGACTTGCCAACCGTATAACGATAAGTAAATTGGAAACGCAATGAGTATATAGACAAGAGAGATCATAACAATCCAATGATGTTTTTAATATGACTTCGAAATCAAAGTTTTCACGCTTGCAGTCGTGAAAACAAGAACAAAGGTAAGTATGTGAATGCACGAAATAATAGTGTCATTTTATTGCAAATATTGCAACGAAAATCAAGGGTTGCAAAACACTGGTGTAGGCAGCTTATAAGGACAGTATAAAAATACAAATTAGCTACCAACAATGGCGACACACTGGTAGAAGCAGTTATCTCTGCCAAAAGAACAAATTCAGATTATGATAATGAGAAAAATTCTAACTCAAAAATAACAACCAAAAGATCATGTAAACATCATCATTAACCAAATATTCCAGCAATTTTTAAAAGATGAAAACTGATAACAGTCTTAAGACAAGCGAGCCACGATATTAAAGATAAAATCCCCAATACTGTTGACAGAGCCACTGCTGCCAGTAGGCATCCATAGCCTCGACAGGGTTGCCATTTAACCCACTCCGATATCTGTATCCTGCCAAGAAGTTTTGGATCAGAATAAAGGACATGTTAAGGTCAGAGGTTTCATATTTGTAAATTTTCATTTACCCGACATTGCTTCGCTGCCAGCGGGCCTGTTCAGTACCCCGGTGAAGTTGTCTTGGCATCATGCATGCATTTACCCACTGCCAGCAGACCTGTTCAACATCCCGGTGGGTTTACAAGCACTTCCCACAGCTCTTTTAATGATTTATTTTGTTTTTTAAAGACATATAGTCGAGTAGGGTGACGCTGAAAATTATGATATTTTAACATATTTTTTTATAGACGTCATCATAATTTTTTAGAACTGTCCTTTATTAAGATCCAGAGATGGTTTATTCATAGAACCAACTTTCTAAGGCAGGGATACATCTTCTGAGCCATTCCCTTAAGGAAAAGGGACAACGTAAAAAGATAATAGATGATCGTGACAGGCTTTACTCAGAGATCGAAATCATTTCACTTCTTTCAAACAACAAACTTTTTTCCAACACAGATGTAAATTTCAAAAGTATATAATTGATGTTTATACAATTTTTTAGCAGTCATTTCAGTGAAGGAATTTTCTGTTTTCTTTGTTCGAATAGTTCAGCATGCAGGTATGTGTATTTCAAAAACAAAAACTGATAAGCACAAAGGAGAAATCAAAACCAAAACAGCAAAAGAAAAGCAAACAAAAGCAAAATATGTACATAATATACAAGGAGTTGTCATCAAGCAAAATATCTTTTCAAGGCTTGGCCATTCACCGGATAGGTGTCAGGCTGTCCTTCTAGATTCTGCAATCGGAAAGAGCTGGGACCCAACTTCTCAACAATTAAAAACGGTCCAGGCCATAAGTTTTGAAATTTCGTGTGCTCTCCCTTTCCCTAATGCGGTTTGTCCCATTTTAGGACGATATCACCTACTTCGAAGTTCCTATCAGAGGCAGAGTTAGAATCAAACCAACTTTTAACTACTAGTTGATGCTGATCTAACTTACGTTTAGCTTGGGCTCTTACCCCTTCTAGCTTCATCAAAGCATTAATTCGGTTTTCCAAAGCAAGATAGTCTTCTTCTTGAATTTTCTGTGACAAATGTAGTGAGGGAAGAAGAATGTGTGGTGGCAGAATTGATTCTCTTCCAAAACGAGAAAGAAGGGAGAGCTACCTATAGCAGCTTTTGGGATTACCCTATCGGCCCAAATTGCGTTTAACAATGCATTATGCCAGTTTTTGTGATTTTCAGCCACCGTTCTCTTGATGATTTTAATCAGATTCTTATTTGTTGATTCTGCCAATCCGTTTCCTTGGGGGTAATAGCTAGAAGAATACTTCAATTTAATTCCTTTTTCTAAAGCGAACTCACTCATCTCAAGAGAGGAAAAATAAGAAGCGTTGTCGAATACTAAACAGTCAGGGATACCAAAACGAGTGATAATATTCGAATTTAAAAAGGCAATTACCTGACTGGTGTTGACAGTTCTTAATGCGGCAGCTTCAGACCATCGGGTAAAGTAATATGTGGTTGTTACGATAAACTTATGCCGTTGAGAGGATGGTGGATTGATTGGACCTATAATATCAAAGCCCCACTACTGAAAAGGAGATTCTACTGAAACGGGCTGCAAAGGAAAGGCTGGTTTCTGTAACTGCCCTAACGCTTTCTGACAAATAGTACACTTATGACACAAGGCATGGGCGTCTCTAAAAAGCATGGGCTAGTAATAACCGGCTCTCAAAACCTTATGAGCAGTGGTGTCACCACCAAAATGACCACCAGCTTCTCCTGCATGCAACTCTAGTAAGACTTTTTCTGCTTCGTCTTTCTCAAGACAGTGCATCAGTACGCCATCAAAATTTTGGCGAAACAGAATACCATTAACCAAATGAAAGGAGGCAGACTTTAATATCAATGCTCTTCTTTTAGTGGGATCCAGGTAATGGGGGGCTGACCCATGTTCAAGACAAAATTTTATATCGTCATACCAAGGATTGACAGAGTTTTGTGCACAGTAGATTACATTTTGATCACGTTGTCCTAGGTTTAACATATTGTTTTCTTCTTGCTGTCCCGCTGCCGAGTCAGCAACTAACTTGCATAACCCTTGGCCTCTCACTATCTGAGCTGGGGTAATTTCTATGTCGTATTCCTGCAAGGAGGTAACCCAGTTAGCCCTCTTTTCCCCTAGTTCTTTCTACACTAAAAGGTTCTTGACGGCTGGGTATGGGACAATGACTTTCATCCTGGATTTCAAAAGATAAGACCGAAAATGCTTGACTGCTTTGAAAACAACGTAGGCTTGCTGATCTACCGCTGGGTAATTAATTTCCGCACCTTTGAAAGCAGAGCTCATAAAGGCAATGGGTACTTCATTGTTCTCGGCATTCTTTTGAGTTAGGACGGCAGCGTAGGAATGGTCAGAAGAAAAAGTGTAGAGCGTAAAGTCTTGGGAAAAGTCGGGGCTCATGAGAGAAGGAGCATCTATTATGGCCTTCTTTATTGCATTAAAAGCTTGATTTTCTAAGGGTCCCCAATGATATTGGGTGTCTTTCTTAATTAGGTTCTGTAAAGGTCTAACCATTTCAGAGAAGCTGGGGATGAATCTCCTCGCAAAGTTTATCTGGCCTAAGAAAGACTGCATAGGATTTTTGGAAGTAGGAGGGGGGAGTTTCGAGATGACTTGAGTCCTTTCGGGATTGATAATCATCCTTTTGCTTGACACAATAAATCCTAAGAGTTTACCTTGTTTTACTGCAAAGATGGATTTTTTAGGATTCAAGGAAATGTCGTATTTATGACATCGTTGTAGAATGGCTCGTAAATAAGCTAGATGATCGGTTTTGTTTTTAGAAAATATAGTAACATCATCTAAGTAAACTACAACAGACTGATTGATTAAGCCTCGGAAAGTGATGTCCATCGCTCTCTGGAAAGTGGCACCGGCATTAATCAATCCAAAGGGCATTTTTCGATAAGCGTAGGTTCCCCATGGAGTACGGAAGGTAGTTTTAAGTTGGTCTAGAGGAGACATCAGGACTTGGTTGTACCCCGAGAAACCATCCAATAAGGATAGCCTCTCAGAACCAGATACCTGTTGAAGGATCTGTTCCATGGGTGGGACAGGATAGTTGTCTTTATCAGATGCTCTATTAAGGTTTCAAAAATCGACGCATAGTCGGATTTCTCCACTTTTCTTCCAAACAGGGACAAGTTTAGAAACCCATTGAGTGTGCCTAACAGGGAAAATTATCTTAGCATTCAGAAGTTTATTCAATTCTTTTTTGACGATCGGTTCGAGCTTAGGGTGCATTTTTCTCAATTTTTGTTGAAAGGGTAAGGTTTGGGGTTTCATAGGGATGACATGTTGTATGATGTTAGGGTCGAAAGTTTTAGGGTCATCATATGTCCATGCAAAGACATCTTTAAATTCTTTGAACAATTTAATAAATGCATCTTTCTCTTGTTCAGAACACCCTACCCCTAGATTAATGCACTGCGGATTGTCCTTAGTTCCTAAGTTTACTTTTTCATATGATAATGAGGAACTATTGGTTTTACAGTTGACCGATTTTTTGAATTTATCTTGAAGATTGTAAAATTTATCTAATCTAACTACAGATTTAGGGATCGAATTTACCATGTCCGATGAAGATTCAGGAGTTCTTGGATTTGGTATCACCGTGAAATCGCACAAATTGTCATCGTGAGTGCATTCATCTATCACTGCGCCTTGAAAAGTTTCTTCCATATGCAGGAAGCTAATAATCTGCTGATCGTCGTCGAAAACTCTCCAGTTCGTGATGTTGTCGGGAACTGATGGTCTGAACAACAGCTCGACGGAGAATGCATCCGGAGACAAGCCTTCTGTAGAAAAGAGTTTGGAAGCTACGTTAGCTAATAGATCTGCTTCAACATTATTCAATCTAGGAATAGAATTTATATTGAAAGAAGAAAACTTATTCATTAAATTCCATACCTCAGATTGGTAGCTTTTAAGATGCAGAGACAGACAGTGGATATAATCTCTTACCTGTCTAACCACGATTTCGGAATCGCCAAAGACAACCAAGTTTTGAATGTTCATATCTAAAGCTTTTCTGAGACTTTGTAGTAAAGCCTCATATTCTGCAGTGTTATTAGTACATTCAAATTATAACCTACATGCAATCAATGTTTTGTTACTTGCCGGATCGATAATAATGCAGCCTGCACCAGCTCCTTGCTTAGACTTTGACCCGTCAAAATAAAGAGACCAAATTTGATTTTTATCGGGTGCATGAGACCGTTGTGTAGAAGCTGCTGGCTGCACATATGCTACAATCTCAGACTGTTGTTTTGGATTGGTGATAGATGAAGTCTCGGCCATGAAATTGCTGAAAAAGGTATCCATCCCTTGTATTTCGGGTGAATCGGCAGAAGGTGTAAATGGTTCTTTGGGATCGTTCAAATCCGTGACTGTGAACTTAAGGTAGCATTAACGATTTACCTTGATCTTGTTGGGCTTGCCGTTCTCTGGAAGCCATAGGTGAGACCAATCTGTCGCGAAATAGCCGTGTAGCTGCTCCGACCAGTCCCTGCTTAAAAACAGACCATAGACTTCTGGAATATCCACAACAATAATATCAATAACTTGATGAACCTTGGGGTTAGACGATAATCTTATAAGCACATTTCTTAATTCGCCTATAACTTTAACACTGGTTCGATCAAGTTGTATGATTTTTAAAGTGGATGGCTCAACTTTAGTGTTAATGTTCTGATACATAGACCATGGAATCACATTGGATGATGCTCCTGAGTCTACCATACAATTGTGCACGTTTCTATTAAAGATTTCGAAAGTTAACAAAAATGGAGGTACATTTTTGCGAGTACTAAGGGTGGTAGTTTGTGGCTTTTTACTCGCAGTTTCTAAAGCTAGTTTATCTACATTATTTACATTACTTACAGGAAGGCTTCCTTTATCGTGAGGATTAGGACTATTCTTAGTAGAAATCTTCTGAGGAACTTTGTTCTGAACAACCTTGTTACCACTTGAATTACCATTTTTTCCATTCTCTGAGATATTCTGTAACATTTTTTGTAGCAGAAATGGAAATTTCAATAACTCATATATAGAAATGTTAGCCCTTAACTTTTCAAGATCTTCAACTACATCATAATCTAAATTGGGGTTTACATGACTCTGTTTAGTCTCATCTGGTTTAGATTACTTTGGAGGCAAAGTCGTAGTATTTTTGGTAGAAGGTTTGTTTGTTGTCTTACTCCTAGTGTTATAGGGATGGACTGTCTCGAAGTTAGCTTGAAAGATGCTATCCGAGAAGTGTCCAAAAATGTTTGGAGAAGACTCTTCTTCTTGAACTATCTCTTGTTCAACAACCTCCTCAAGAATCTCAGAAGGCATCAAGTTATCCTGGGCTTCTAGAATTGTTTGAAGGGCATATTGCAGACTTTCTAGATTAAGACCCTCGGTATTTGGATTAGGTCGGTTGGTGGGAAAAGGCTTCCTGAACGGGGGTTTGTAAGGCCCTTTTCTTGAAGAAGCTTCTTCATTCGTCTTTTTTAAATCTATAACTTGATTCGACAGTTTTTGAACGACTTTAGTTAAGTTTTCTAAATCAGATCTTTCAGGTTGTGTTTTACTTTGAGTAGGTCTAGGGAGGATTTCTATCTTCTTTTTGGAAGATGGACTAGTTTCTGTTTCGTTGCTAGTAGCATCTTTTAGACTAAGTATGTCTTTTTCAATCTGGCTGGCCTCCTCGAAGGCCTCTAACAACGTGGCTTTGTTAGATCGTTTAACCCAAATGGCTATACTTTGATGCAAGGCTTTAGTATAGTATGCTATGATAAGATTCTTGGCAGGCATGGAATTTGTAGGGATTCATTTCTTAAGTGTTAAGAATCTTTGATTAAAGTCTTTAACTTTCTCTTTTGGGCTCATTCTTAAGTTAGAAAGCTCCATGACTAAGACTTCGAGAGGCTTACCGTCTCTGAATTTTTCCAAAAAGCATGATTCGAATTTCTCCCAAGACATGATGGTATGGGGTTGCTGGGAAAAGTACCATGTAGATGCATTGCCCTCGAAAGTGTAGGGGAACAACCCACGTACTATGTCTTCATGCTCGACATTGCGGAGTCTAACGACTAACATAATTTTTTTAATGTGATCTTCTGCGATCTGTTTAGAGTCAGGGTCAAACTTGGGAAGCCACTTCTCTGGATGTTTGGGTAAGGGATGTTGATCTCCAGGTATGGCTACCGCATCCTAGTCGAGCCAAGGTCTATCCAGATTGTTCTAGTTGGCCATTGGTGTAGTTGGTGTGGAAGGCTGTGAAGGGGAACTGCCTTCGTCAGAAGAGTCTTCTCCCAAAGAAGAAGGGGATGATGGAGGTGGTGAGAGTGGTATCCTGGTTCCTCCTGCAGCAGGAGTGATGATTGGATCTGTAGGGTTCACAGTGAGGTTAGTGCCTCCAAGTTGTTCTCTGATATCAGAGAAATCTAAAGGTTGGTCCAACGGTCGATTTGGTTGCCTCAAACGGGCTAAGGCACTGTGTGTTCTTATGAGAGATTGGCGGACAATCTCTTGTATGTCACCACCCGTAGGATTTGGGGTTGCTAGCTCAACTGTGATCCATGGATTGTCGTTTGATGTGGTTTTTGTTTGAGGGGGAATGTTATCGTTCGAATGACTTCTTGTCACTATAGGTGAGCGATTATGTGGTGGATGTGTCTTATGACCGCCTCGTGCCATTAATTAATTTCAGGCCCTCATTCTAGCGCCATTTGTTGATGGGCGAAAATGAACGCTCGCCAACTGGAAGAGTGGATCCGGTCCGGGGTTGTCTAAATAACCCAAGCCGTTTGGGATAACCCACCCCGATGGGTTTAGCGGCTCCGTTGGCCGATCTAAGTCCTAGAAAAACAAATGAAAACTATACTAATAAACTAATCTAAAAAACAATAACTAAAACAAACTAATAAACAAATCTAAACTACATATATACAATCTATTACCTAAATCATACAACTATAATTCTATAAAATTAAATGTTCAATTATCAACAAAATCAGATCTAATTACAAATATACAATATTTACAAATTACAGATTTGAATTAAAACCTGCGAAAATCATTTGTAATTTGTACTAAGATAGCGAAACTATTGTTTTTTGATTTTTTATAGTTTTATGAGAAAGAAATTAAATAAAAAAATAACTAAAATAATAACTCTAACTACAAATCTAAAGTATACATATATCTAACTAAACTACTTAAACTATACTAACAAATTAACTATCAAATACTAAATAACAAACTGACCTGAAGTAACGCTTCAGGTTCGTCCTGTATGCAATAATTGTTTTAGCTGTTCGGAGGGAGGAAACCCACACCAGATTGTCCAAGAGCTTCTCATTAACTAGAAGCAGTTGTGCTCTTCAAATATAAGAAACAGGACAAACAATACATAAAAAATTACAGCAATCTTATGATCTACAAATCATCACACTTAGATAAATCTGTGTGCAACATTTGTACATAACAACTCAATTGGTGAAAAAGATAAACATGTATTCATTAAATTGAAATATAGTGACTATTTTATTTTTAAATAATAAAAGAGATCAAATATGGATAACACATAAACCAAGTCGCATCAACCTTCAATGAATTACGATAGCTAAAGTAGTCTATAATCAACTGCAAACTAATATGAATAAAACTTGAAACAAAAGTTTGATATATTGAAAGCGAAAGTTGTTACAAGACATCAACTTTCATCTCAGTCTGAATCATAAATCCATAGTCTGGTTCTCTCCACAGTAATTATGATGATTTTTACAAAAAATAACAAGTATTTAAAGACTTCCCATAGGGTAAAACATCCCTGTGGGAATTATCAAAACAATTTACAAAAATCTGGGGATAATATCCCAAGTCTCTATTTCTGACTCAAGCTAACAACCTAAAACAAAACCATATCCAAAGTATCTCCTAAACTTCCATAGCATGCCCAATTGATCATTTTAATTCATATGCACCTGAAAGAAGACAAAAATAGATAAGTTTAGAGGATATTTTATTGATAAAATTGTCAAAAATCTAATTTTTAAGACTAGCTACATAATCTTGCGATTTTGTAGCTGGTCTAAATTGAGCATAGAATCGTTTTAAAATCAATCTAAAACTTAAAGAATTATATTCAAACTATTAAATGAATATTTTATTGCTAATTAGAAACAAAATGAATCATTCAAATCAAAACTGTTATGCTAAATTGAGAGCAAACGAAATTGTGGTCAATCGAATGATAACATAGATACATGCACTCTGTTTAATTTGTTATCACCATTTTGGGGTAAACATAATCGCATTAGATAATTTGACAGTAATGAAATCATTTTCATGAACCAATTCCAATCGACACCAACTATAACCAGTTAAACAGATCATGCATACCATAGTTTACATCGCTTCAGCCATCATCAAAATCATTGTGGAATCCAAACGAAATCAACAGGATCATTTTTCAAATTAATAGAACTATATTAAACATATACAAACGATCATGCTAATCGTGGCACGCAGCAATCATTTTCAAATCAAATCAAACAAGAATGAATCGAAACAGTTTGGGGTCGACACAATCATTATGAATTAACACAGCTCCACGATTTTAGCAAATAGATCTTTTGCACAGGTCGAGAATATTGACTCAATACAAAACAGAGTCGTTCCTGGTAAATCAAAGTCAAYAGGATTGCTTTGAGTCTATTAGGAACAAACAAAAATAATTGAAATCAAACCAAATCGACTATCCTAAATCAGACGAACATAATTGGTTCAAAAACAAACCAAACCGAATAAAAAACCAATCGATTTCTTATACTAAGCTGGGCACGACAAAATCGCATAACCAAATCGTAGCTATATTTGAGTTTAGTAAAATGAATCTACTGTACAAGATCCACAACATAACCATTTTTGATGATCGAACTACAACAGAATCATTTCAAATGTATTAAAACGAACAGAGCTAATTTGAAAGCAAAACTGAATCCGTTATATTAATTCAAGCAAACTTACAAAGCAAAATTCATATTGAAATTCATACCTGGACAATCAGAAAACAACTTGGTCATGATAATTTGGAATTGACGAAGGTTGTTTCCGCTTTGACATTCCTGAAGACAATCGAACCGATGGTTTTTGGTTTCTTGTCATTGGCTTGTAACCTGTGGTTCTCCTTCGCCAGCACTGTCACCTGTTCTAATGCTTTCATCTTTGATTGCAACAGGGGAACGTCGTTGTAATAACGCTCTAGCCAAGAATTACATTGGATGCATGATGGTTGCTCGGGCTTTGATAACACAGGTGAGGGTTTGTTTAAGCCGCCATGGGTTTCATTGTGCAGCTTGATTCCTAGGTAGTTTGGATCGTTTTTGAAGCAAGGGGGTAAATTAGAGACATAGTCATAGGGTTTCTTGGAGCATAAGCCATGGGAATAGGGGAACTCTTCAGCTAGGAAACA
>JASDQU010101324.1:393313-421602 GCA_032191745.1 Picea mariana | reverse complement strand
ATATCTTGGTTACCCATTTTTGTTGTTCTTCTAAAGATAGTCTTTGTTCCAAGAAGTATTTAAGACTATCATGATCTGTTTTGACCTTGAAGTGCCTACCTATTAGGTAAGGACGCCATTTCTTCAATGCATGTAGTATTTCCATCATTTCCTTCTCATAAATGGGTTTGTGTAAATCCTTTCCCTTGAGTGGTCGACTTTCAAAAGCTATGGGTCTTCCTTCTTGCATTAGAAAAACACCAATTCCATTTCCCAAGGCATCACATTCCATAATAAAGGTTTTTGTGAAGTCTGGAGTGGTCAAGATAGGAGCTTTTCACATCACCTCTTTAAGTTGTTCAAACACTTTAGTTGCCTCTGGAGTCCATGAAAATGAATCCTTCTTAGTTAGTGTCGTTAAAGGTGCTACTATTCTTCCATAGTGCTGAATAAACTTGCGGTAGTAACCTGTCAAACCCAAAAATCCTCTAAGATTCTTCAATGTTTTGGGAATCGGCTAGTCCATCATGGCCTTAATATTGTTAGGGTCTACCTTGAAACCTTCATGAGATACAATATGACCCAAATACTCTACCTCCTTCACTCCAAAGAAACATTTGGATGGTTTGGCATATAGTTGTTGCTCCTTTAGTAGTTGTAGCACCTTGTGAACATGAAGCACATGATCCTCCCAAGACTTGCTATAGATTATTATATCATAAAAAAATACTAACACAAAATTTTGAAGGAAGGGCTTGAAAATGGAATTCATCAACCCTTGGAATGTGGAAGGTGCATTTGTAAGGTCAAAAGGCATGACCAAAAAATCATAATGGCCTTCATGAGTTCATAATGTTGTTTTTGGGATATCTTCTTCCTTCATTCTAATCTGATGATACCGTGAACGGAAATCCAATTTTGTGAAATAGATTGCTTCATGTATTCATCTAACAATTCATCAATGACGGGAATGGGAAAATTATCTTTAATAGGGATCTTGTTGAGCTCTCTATAATCTAGACACATACGCCATGAGATATCTTTCTGGAATACCATTACCACTGGTGCAGAGTAAGAACTTTGGCTAGGTCTAATAAATCCCAGTCNCAAAAAATCATAATGGCCTTCATGAGTTCATAATGTTGTTTTTGGGATATCTTCTTCCTTCATTCTAATCTGATGATACCGTGAACGGAAATCCAATTTTGTGAAATAGATTGCTCCATGTATTCATCTAACAATTCATCAATGACGGGAATGGGAAAATTATCTTTAATAGGGATCTTGTTGAGCTCTCTATAATCTAGACACATACGCCATGAGATATCTTTCTGGAATACCATTACCACTGGTGCAGAGTAAGAACTTTGGCTAGGTCTAATAAATCCCAGTCTCTAACATTTCTTCAACCATGTGCTCAATTTCACTCTTCTGGGCATAAGGGTACTTGTATGGCATGATGTTAGGACGAACACTCCCAGGAATTAGGTGAATTTCATGATCATGATTTCGAGTGGGTGGAAAACCTTTGGGAATATCTTCAAATACTTTGGAATGCTTATCGATGATCCCTTGAAGATCTTGAGGAATAGATGGTTTAGATGTTTGAACATCTAGTGAGCATAGTTGTGCAGTAACACCTTGATTCCTCTTTTTCAATAATTTTTTCATGCCATTATAGCTTATCACCTTACCGGGTTTCCCTGTGATACCTCTTAACTCAATTTATTTTCCTTCCAATGAAAATTTCATGACAATTTCTTGAAAATTAAAAGCCACAGTTCCTAATGATTGTAACCATTGGATTCCTAGTACAACATCAGCACCACCAATGGGTATAGAAATCATTGGACTATTCATTACATATTACCCCATAGTAAGATTGATCTTATTGCATTTTCTTGAGAAATTGATAGTTCCTCCATCTGGAATCATTACTTGAAACTCTGGTGCTGGATATACAAAGAAATTGAGAGCTTTGGCTAATTTATAGTGAATGAAATTATGAGTACTACCAGAATCAATTAGGACTATTACCTTTTTCTTTTTGATGTATCCTTCGATCTTGAGGGTTTGAGGAGTGTTAATTCCAGCTAATGAATTACACGATATCGTGGGAGTCAACTCTTTAGATGAAATTGCTTCTACGTTTTCATCTTGAGATGGTTCTTGTTCTTGTTCTTCTTCCTCTTCACAATNTTCCAGCTAATGAATTACACGATATCGTGGGAGTCAACTCTTTAGATGAAATTGCTTCTACGTTTTCATCTTGAGATGGTTCTTGTTCTTGTTCTTCTTCGTCTTCACAATCTATGTAGAATGATTTCTTTTGACCACACTTATGTCCCTTACTGTACTTGTTGTCACAATTAAAGAATAAACCTTTCTCTTTTCTTTCCTTCAATTGTTGAGGTGTCAACCTTGTAGGTTGAGGTGTTTTAGAAGAAGGATCAATATTCTCTCTATAGATGTTAGGATTGGTCCTTGTATCCTCATAGTGTGCTATCATTTCTTCTGTGAACATTGTCCAAGTGACAAGTGATTTGCGAGAACAAAGCCATCTATACCATACAAATTGATTGCGTCATAAATATAAAGAAGCAATTCATACCTTTTGTGTATGTGGCACATTATGTAGATCAAAGAATTGCTCCATCTTAAGTATCCATGTGATAGGGTCCTTGACATCAAACTTCCTCATATCGATCTTAGGAACGTGGTTGGTCTTCAACCCAAGGTTAGAGTTTCTTCATTCTTGATTCACCTTCCTTGTGTCCTCATCATGAATTTCATGGGATGCATTTTCACTTTCAGGTGTCCTCTCTGTTACGAAATTTTTCAATACTTCCATGATCTCCCCTTTTAAAGCATCCATCTTAGTATTTATTGCCTCAAACTTAGCTTATGTTGAATCCATCATCTCTTGTAGTTCATATTTTGTTATTGTCTTCTTTTGTAAATCATTTATGTCCCTACGAATTCCTTTACCTTCATCAAGAGTCCAAGTAGTATTGTTTGGAGGCTTGTTTGGTGTAGAAGTTCCCTTTTTGGGTGGCATGTTAGCCAAGTATCACTTTTGAACCTTGATTTTGAGATGGTTATGCTAGACAATGTTTCTTTTGTTGTATCTCCCAAGTTTCGGCCCTTCTGGGTATGAAACTTTCTTTTTTGTAGTTCTCTAATATTTCTTCTCTGCAATGCCACAGGTTTGAGAAAAATTGGATGTGTCAAGTGGAATTTAGGGTAACTTCCCCACAACTTGTTGATTTTTGTCCTTTCCATAAGATCTCACTTGTATAGCATGACCCACACAAAATAATTACTATAAAATTCTAAAACTCATACCAGAAATACTATAGATTGTCCACTATCCAATGAAACTAGTTTCACTCAATTTGGATACTCTAGGAAGAAGTTATGATTGTTTTACCTGGAACACCTTCTTGAGACTAGCCAATAGGACTAGTCAGATACCCTATCTTCCACAGGGTGTATCTACAAATGTAAGATGACCCAGAAGCTGAAATTCTTACCACAACTACCTTACTAATTTGTGAATATCCTACATATTTCAAGGTCTAAAACATTACAGAAAAAATTTTAGAGCAAAAATTCCACAATGAATCAGTTCATGATGAATCCAGAACCCTATCTTGCACAGGCTATATCTCCGAAATTATAAGGCCTCGGGAGCTGAAATTTTAACTCAACATACCTTGATCCGTCTACTAAATATCATCCAAGCCGTTCCTTCTGAAACATTGTAGAAAAAAAGTTATAGTGAAAATTCCAAGGTGTCTCAGATGCATTAGCGAAACCCCAAGACCTTGAGCTCTGATACCATATGTTAAGAACCAAATATCAATATAGCATAGAAAAACCTCAGAATAAGTAATCAATGCCTTGAGAAAGAGATAATTTTAGATAATAAGCCTCTTTAAGGGGGCAACCTCCTTTTACCCCACATAAATGTTCAAGTACAAGATGATTCCAAATGAAAATGTCTCCTTGGTATATATAGGAGACTAGGAGGTATAATTACAACTAATGGAATAAAGCCGACATACATAAAATAACATTACTAATGTAATATGCCCCAATTAAGGGGTAATGAGCCAATATTAGGGCTTAACATGCAACCTATGTACAAGTATAGAAAAACTGTGTACATACACCTCCATACAACTCGCTCCCTACTACTTCTCTTCCTCTAGGAAATATTTCTCACCATGCATAATTTCCCTTTACTGAAATGACCGTGCCTCCTAGCACAAGTGCAGACTCGCTTATGCTATCTCCATCATGTCTCCACACATTATCTAAAATGTGAAATGTCACAATGACCTCTCTCCTTTATATACAAGTCTAAGGGGTCAACATAGAAGCCCCTCCAAAAGTCAACATCAAATTGGGCTTTCCTGTGGGTGTGAAGCCCCATCACAAACCCATAAATCCCATCATCAAGCCCCCAATCCCACAACTTAAAATCAAAGGGGTTTTCACCAAAACAAAAGTGTGATGTGGTTCCCACGATGATTCTCACATGTCAAACACCTAGTGCATGTGAGAATACCTATCTTAAGCTACAAAAATCAACACTCCCTCTTAGCAAGGGAGGTATTCTCACCACATTCCGCAATCATGTTGGAATAATGAGAGTGTGGGGGGGGTGAGGGACGAATCAGTATGATCACTTTTACCACATTTAACCACAATATACAAACTTAAACTTTATGAACAATATATCATCAATGTATCATATATGATTGCATTCAATATATCATGAGAATATAATCATAAAAATCATCACATAAACATCATAACATCAAATACAAAGTACACCTAAATTTACATGGAAACCCAAATGGGAGAAAAACATGGAATTATTTCTTATATATATCAAGAATGCATTCATAGGAAGCACCAATTTACCATTCTCCAGCTACAATTGGAAGGAGGCTCCAACCCCCTATTTACAAGATCCAACCTGAAGGAAGCTCCAACTCCCTAAATTCTCTGGCTCCAACTAGAAGGAGGCTATAACCCCGTGATTCTAAAGCTCCAACCTAAAGGAAGCTCCAACACCCTGTTTTCTCCAGCACCAACCGAAAGGAGGCTACAACCCCCTTTCCTTTCCCCGTCCCAATGCCCTGAAATATAAGTGTAGAAAAAATTGTCACTACCAAAATCACTACCACTCAACCTATCATTGTATCCAACCTGTCATTTTATTCAACTCATCACTACCACTGTCACTGACCAACCTGTCACATCAACCTGTCACTGATCAACCTGTACAAATGATACTCAACATCAACGATACCAAATCCACCATCACCAAGACATTCCTCTACCAATCATGTACCAAGATCATCAACAAACCATCACAATATATGTGCATGTACCATACCATGTACCAAAACTATACCATAAATCAACTTGTACCACAACCTGTACCATCAACCATGTACCTACCATGTACCTCAACTATGTACATCAACACAATACCATGTACCAACCATATACATCAACCATGTACATCAACCATCACCATCAACACTTGTACCATAACATGTACCATCAATGTACCATAACAACTTCATCAGCCATATACCATATCATATACCATATACCATAAGATGTAATAAATGAAGTGACTCAAACATATTCCAATAATATGTGTAACAATCGTATATCAATATCAACAAAAATTACCTCATACATATACCAAAAATGTATCTCAAATAATGTGCCCAATATCCAAGATATTCCTCAAACCATGTTCCTCAACCATATACCATATCACTCATGATATGTCTCAATCATGCCATACACCATAACATCATCAACATAAAACCCTCAAAACATGCATTAAAATATACATGTAACTCTATAACAGATCTAGTGTATGTGATCACAGACATGCAGACCTTCCTCAACTTCAACAACAAGAGAATAGCATATTCATCAAACTTTACCTTAGTCTCATGGGACTAGTTTTTGGATTAGTCACAAACCATAACTTTCAACAAGAATAATTTTGTACCTGGAATGAATAAAGGTATGAAACTTGCACCCAATATTCTCCAATGCATTCTCTACAATTCATCCAATTTTCACTGCTTGGAACATCCCAGAAAAGCGAGCATAGAAATAATGGCATACCTTGTTGAATTCTAGATGATTCTAGAGAGCGAACTTGTAGAGAATTCCACATGCGCAATATTTGATCTCTGGATATGAATATTGCACACTACATACTACAGGCTGTAATACATCCAATGCAATTTTTTTTCATGGAATTTGGATTCTCCATAAATAAGTTATCACTGTTTTACCTGGAATACCCGTTTGAGACTACTTTCAGGACTAGCCATAAACCCTATCTTCCACAAAGTGTATCTCCCAAAATAAAATGACTAAGAAGATGAAATTTCTACCACAACTACCTTGATATGTCATATAAGTATCCTCTAGGTTTTGATATCTGAATCATTCTACAAAAAACTTTATAGAAAAAATGGTAATATGACCTGTAAATAGCATACCATAGAACACATCCTCAAAAGACTTCATTTTCCCTTGGAATTTCTCCCTTCTTTACTTCATATTCCCTTTGAAAAACACCTTAGACATCCTTGGTTACCTTTGATAATAATCACTTCATCACTTAAATAGATATTCAATGAACTTGTGTGTATCTAAAATGTACTTATGAGAGACTTCTTGAGGCATATTTATACTTTTTATATGTAACCTCTTTCCTTAACTTTAGGACCTCTTTCCTTAACTTTATGGATTCTTGAAATTTCTTGTTACAACCCCTTTACCCTTTAATTATTTGACTTGTAACCAATTGGGGGTTTCTTGACCATTCTTCAAGGGTTCCAACTTCATAAGGCCATATCTCCCTTACTGTGAGGAACCACGTGGCGTACCACATATCTCTGGAAACAACATGCCGATTATTATCCATATATGAGTATTGTACCTGCATTTACTCTATCCTTCATTTCCATATTCCTAAACCAACTTCGGGTTCCATAGCCACACATGTGGGTCTCCTTGTAAACTTCTTCAAATGCACCCATATAATCAACCATCAATGAAAGATGACTCACCATCAATATCAACCATGTCTCAAGGGATTCTGGACTTCTCCAAGGGTTGACATCAATCTATAAGGGTTGACATCAACAACAACCAACTATCCAAAACAATTGTCCAACAATATCCCACTTTGGAATTGATGGCAACACTCATGCTCATATGCATACTCATACTCATTCTCCCCCTATGACCATCACTCCCTCTGTATCCATGCCATTTCTCTCATCTCTCCCCATTTGAAATCAATGGCAAAGGGTGTCTCTCCTTGGGGTTGCTCCACCTTTATTCATTCATCTTTTATTTCTCTCTATTTCCATGCCTTTGTTCTTTCTCTCTGTTTCCATGCCTTTGTTCTTTCTCTCCCTCTTTTGAAAAAAGGGTAACTCTCCCTATCTATATGTATCCCCCTATCTAGATTCTACTTATCTCTCTTTCTGGATATATTTCTATGATGATTTCTCTTCCCTTGAATTCTATGCAAGATGTTATGTAGATCAATGTGGGGCTACCTGTAAATGTTTCATTTCCTCTCTTCCAGTGTTTCTTATTGTCCATTGGTGCTTCCTTTTGAAATTCACTAACATATACAAAAAGCGTTCAAAGTTCTTGATTTCTTCATTCGCTTTTCATTTTCACTTGACCATTTTGCTTAATGATTTCCTTATGATGATATAGGTTCTGCCTACAAATTCACTTTCCCTGTTTCACTGCTTGCATTTATGTGACCAACTGATTCCATTGATTCTAATTGTAAATACACTGCTATGCGTCTTCTCTTACCCATTTTGTTTTGTATCTGCTAAGCATCTCATCAATCCATGAATGTCCATATGTCACAAACTATCCATAAGTCTGCTACTCAATTATCCATAATGTTGACCCATCTGTCATTGTACTATCAATACTTCTTTGCTGCAACTGATCATCAAATATTCTTGGTTCTCATACTAAATCAAATATGTCAACTGATATTCTCTATCTACAAATCAAACTCTACATGTCTAGAACAAATTGTACTGAATGTATCCCTTCCTGGGAAGTGTTTCAATGCTGATCTTCTGATATCTACGTGGGAACACTACTTCTCAATCGATCAATCTATCATTCTGTACTTCTTTTATCTACATTCTCTAAATCTTTCTCTACAAATACTTCATGATGCTCAAAGGATAATTATATGATATGTAGTAGTTATTGCATAGTCTCCCCCTGTTCAATATCCATATTACTAGGAGTCTCCAAGCCAGATGGATCAGAAAAATATCTGCTATGATGCAAAGTAATCTTCATCTTCGTTCGTAGATTCATCACCTTTTTGAACTCTGACTTCCTCTTTTTCATCCTCTTCCTAGATTCTGACATCTTCCTTCCTGCCTATTGATTTATCATGACCTTGAACTACTATATATCCTAAGAGTGTGATTTCTTGGGCATGTTCTTTATTCACCCGCTCTTATTTTATTTATCATATGTAACATCCTGCTCTTGCGCACACCTAATTGGACTTATTCTTTGAGGACACTTGCGTGCCAGTGATCCAGTTCCTTATATGATTGATTGTTTTTCTTATGGATTATAACATAGTTACCAACTTAATGAGAACTGTGACCTCAAAACGAGAACTCTAGCCCCCAAAACCCATATTTTTGCATAAAAACATCAAAATCAACCCCCAAATCAAAAAGTGGTGCTACTGGTAGCACCATTTTTTTAAACAGGGTCAAAATTACAACATTTTTAAAACATGGCCTTCAAAACTCAGACAATAACTCAAAAAAACCTTCAAATCAACACCTAAAACCTTCAAATCAACACCTAAAAAACACGATGTTACAATTTTTATTTTTTATTTTTTCAAAACATTAAATTTATAGATATTTTGAAATTGTATTTTTAGTAGTTAGTACCATTAAAACCAAAACCTCAAAATCAACCATCAAATTGAAATGTAGTGCTACCGGTAGAACCCATTTTAAATTTGGGGTATTAAAATGACATTTTTTTAAAAGTGGTAATCAAAATCATCGTTACTGCAAACAAAATCATCAAATCAACCCTTAAATGCTTACTTTTAAAATATTAGTTTATCACTCCAAACACGACATAATACATAATGCCATATATATTCAAAACCCAAATTTGAAAAAAAAAATAAAAAATGAAGAAAATTTAAATGTTTCCCTAGAAAGCAATAATTTTTAAAATATATATATTAATTTTTGAAAAAAAATAGTAAAAAATCCATTAAAAGCTAAAAAAAAATAAAAAAATATAACAAAAACACAAAAAAAAATATTAAAATCATGTCAAAATTAAAAAAAAGATCTGTAATAAAAAATATTAACAAAAACATTAAAATTAAGAAATTTAATTACAAATTAATAAAAAAAATCAAAATATATATAATATATGGAATATTTCAAAGATTTAACATAGGAATGACATTGTATAACTCTATGAAATATTAAATCTTAAATAAAAATTTCATGAAATATATTCCATTTAATATTTGAAAGATTTAATATTTTATAGAATTATATATATATGAAAGATTAAGATTAAAGTTATACAAGTGTAATTGTTTTTATATATTTTATAATATATATATATATATATATATATATATATATATATATATATATATATATATATATATATATATTTCATGCACCTTACTACATTAATTTACGAAGTAAATAAGTAATAAAAAAAAACATCTTATGTTTAAGAATGGTTGTAAAAAAGTTTTTTTTATTAATAAAAAACTACATTGATTTATAAAGTAAATAAGAAATAAAAAAAGATCATAGATTAAAGAATAGTTGTAAGACAATTTTTATATTAATGAAAAAATATATGGATGGGGAAATATATAAAACAAATCATGAAATATATATATAACATGGGGCCCAAAAACTTTTTACCTTTTAAAAAGGAGTTGTCGTATGCAACAGATGGAAGTGAGTTAGGGAATTATATATAATAACATGGTAATAGAATTATATATATATCACATGGGGGCGATGTTGAGCATCGCCCCAGCCCCCACGCGGGCAAGGGTCAGGTCTCGTGGGTGCCCACAGGACCTGGCCCCTTGCCTGCGTGGGGGCTAGGGCAATGCCCAACATCACCCCATGTGATATATATATATATATATATATATATATATATAATTTTATTACCATGTTATTATATATAATTCTCTAACTAGATATATGTTGCATGTTATATAATTCTCTAATTTTTTATAAGATCTTTTTTGATTTGGTAATTGTATAAATTTGTTTTTTAATTTTTTTTCTTTCTTTTTAAACTTCAATTTTCTTATTTTTCTTAGTTTTTTTTTAATTTTAATTTATCAAAATAAAATTCAATTATATTCTTTTGCTAAATGTTTAAAAGTAGTGTTATTTAACTACAATTATTTTCTATCTATTAAAGTAAAGGTAAAAAATGTGTTAAAAATGATATTTTTAACTATATTTAAAAAAGTATAGATCCATAAATTAATTAAGGAGACCAAAAATCGTATTTTCAAAAATGTAAATGGTAAAAAATATTAAAGATTGAAAGAAGCATGGAAAAATGACTAAAAACATTGTTGATATTAAAAAAACAAAAATCAAAATCAAAATAAATGAAAAACCAAGAATTTAAAAAAAAAAAGAGTGGAAACATTATGAATTTGAAAATTTAAAATATCCAAAAACCACCTAAAAATGGAAGGGAGGTGCTACCGGTAGCACCATTTTTAAAAACGAGGTAAAAAACTTGACCCCCCCAAAAACAAGAACTCTATAGAGTTCTCGTTAAGTTGGTAACTATGTTTTATGATGATGTTGTGGATATGATGATATGTTATTTGATTATATTGGTATCGACATGTGCTATTGATTGGTTTATCCCGAGTGTGTAGGACTTTAGACTGATTGAGGATGTCGATGGCATCAATGGACCTCCTTGGACTTTGGATTGAGTCAGGGAGTGGATTGTTTATGGTTTGAGTATTTTTTTTATTGCATATTTGACATATGACTGGTAAATTATGATGTTGATTTTGGATCACTGACATGTTTCATTGATGGATGCAGGCTGACAATAGCTTGCTAATCATACTCACATTTGGAGTAAAGGGGTAATGCACGACAACCAAAGATATTGAGGGAGAGATGTGGCAACATCCCTGCCACAACCTACTTGCACTCCCATCATGGCTCGAACTATAGGTTAACGATTACCTAGTTCAATAGATCCACGATGTCGTGAGAAGACTCTAACAGTCACTCACAATGATTCTAAGGAGTGCATAATAAGGAAGGTTCCTTATTCCTTAGAGGCCCTTAGTCTCTCACAAGGCCACCTTACGGAGTATTGACTCCAAGGGATTTACGTCTACCAAAATTAGTCAAAAGGTGAGTGGCACCCTTGGAGCATGTTGGCACAGGGGCAGACTTGGGGTTCAACACTACAACAATGCACAAATAAAACCCTAACTACTGGCCCTTTTGGCAACACTTGAGAAGCAGATCAAGTCTCACCCGAGGTAGAGGCAGGGGTGGTTGCAGGATTCAAATGTCTGTAACCTTAGCTGGGACACAGATCTGTGACTGTAACACCTTAATAGGGCACTTAGTAGTTATAGTTCATCAATATCCATCCTTAGTTTACAATGCAGCTAAAACCTAATAAGAGATCAGTGAAGTATTCAATAGACTCAAGCACTAAGCATACCAACATAGACTAGATCTAGCATTCATTCACATTATTCAGTGCTAAGCTACCATATTAGATCCTCTTAAGCATATATTAGAGAACTAAGAATTCAATCACATAGATAAGAGAACAACCATAAAGCACAAAGCAATCACAACACAGGATATACATGGTTCACCCCCACCCTGGGGCTATGCCCACCAACTCTTCATCTTTTTTATTAGCTTCTTTCAATCTTCTTACAGGCACAAAGCCTCAAAACCAACTTTGCAAAGGACAAGAGATCTATGCACCTCACTAGATCCTCCTTCCCGAGTTAGGCCCAAGAATAGAGCCTTACAAAGTCTGCGCACAAAGCACTATAGATGGCTTTCACTTAGCTCTGCAAGTCTCAACATACACTATGCACAAATCCTCTTACAATCTCTTGCACTTAGCATAACACTCCTTCTCTGGCCTCTTCTTACATCACCTAGAATTCTATTTATACATTACAAAAAGGGCCTAAGCATGGGTAAACCCATGGGCCGACATCCCCATACCCATTACATAATCCCAAAACCCAAAAATCCATAAAAAGGGGCCAATATCCCGTGATCTCTGCTTCGAATTGCGCTCCGCCTTCGACAGCTTGTCGAAGTCCCAAAAGTAGGTCAAACATGACCAAGGATCCTCAAAACTTGGTTAAGGGCCAACAAGCCCCCAACACTCACCTGTGACTCATCCCGAGTCACTCTGGTCTGGGTAGCTCTACTTAAAAATCCTTGAGCTTGGCTCAAGCTACTTCAACCTGTTGTTGTGCCATAGCCCCCTGCTCAGTAAACTCTTGGATAAATGTTTCGTTGACAGGTCCCTCTAAGTGTTGTTCAACTATAGTGATGAATTGCTCCAGTTCTTCTCATCGGCCTTTGATCTCTGCGAACAGTTGGCAAGCCTCATCCTATATTAGTTGGAGCCTTCGAGTCACTTCCATGAATTTGCTTTGAATGATGTGGACCTACTATTGAGAAGTGCGTTGTTCTTGGGATTGCTTCATCCTCTCTACTGCTGACAGGGGCTTCAACTGCACCTATACTGTTTCTTATTGCTTCTTTGCCTCCTGGAGCTATGACTCCAGTGCCTTCAATTTAGGATCCTTAGTGAGTCACTCGTAAGTCTGGGCACTATGATCACTTAGTTGTTTACATTCCATGGTGAGGGCCTTGATTCTTTCAGCTGTGCTTCGAGCAATTGCTTCTCTTTGATCTCACACATTCTGCGTGGTGTTGGACATGGTTTGTAGCTCTAAGTCTTCTATTCATTGCTGTAGCTACTGGATGGCTTCCGCGAGTTGTGCTACTTGATGCTCAACTGGTTCTTCCTCCTTCTTCTCTAAGCCCGTCACAGAGTGAAGTGATCTGTTGACTGCTTCTTTTACTCCAACTTGCTCTGCAAGCATCTTTTCTTTCTCCTGATGGATCTGCGCTCTCTCTTCTTCGAACTTCATTTGAAGGGCGTCCTTCTCCTGTTGCGCAATCCTATGTTTCTCTATAACTTCCTCCTGTGCTTGTTTTAAGGCCATTGTGGCATGTTCCTTTTCTTCCTGTACACGACGAAGGCGAGATTTATGGCAATAACTATTGTTCTACCCGTTCGGAAGTGTCGGGCTAACAGTCATAATGCCTCCAATGGTCATTTTTATTCACCATGGCGAAGTGCCATGTTGTGTTGTATTGATATCCCGATGAAGTTCAATTTCTGGAATCCTTCCTTCTGTGAAGTTCTTTCTGGTGCTATTTGTAATTTTTGTAACTTGGTTTTCTTCTTGCTGAGCTTTCTAGCCTTATTTCCGGTGATATACGTCTCAGTATTCCTTTTTCCATTTTGATTCTAATCTTCTCTTGGGATAGTAACTTCACTTTGTTGATGGTTTTTACTAGGGTTCAAGTGCAATATTTCTTCTCTGTCTAGTGTAAGTGCTCTACTCTCCTGTAGAAACAGCTATCTCAAGTTCTCCTGTGTTCTTTCAACTTAGACATCCAAATCTCTGGTCCTTAGTGGCTTCGAATGGTCTTCTTGTTCATTTAATAAGTGTGCGATTCTCTTGGTCATGAAGTCTCTTAGGTCTTTCTTTTTCTGTTCGAGGTCTTCTTCTTCCTTTATTTGGGTCTGATCCTTCTCAATCCAGATTTTTCCTAGTAACATAGCAAATGGGGCGTTGTTCTTAATAAATTTAACAACCTCAAAATCTTCCTCTGTCGAAGTTCCATGAGAACTCATAGATATCTGGGTAAGTCTTACACATAGGGTTATCACCTTTCCTCTAAATAATCCTATTCCTCCTAATGAAGGAATCATAGCAGGCTTTCCTAAAATTTCCCAAGTTCTTTCTGTCATGATACTCACCTGTGTTTCCTCATCCAAAATGCAGTCAATGTCGAAGTCTCTTATTCTTGTTCCTATGCATTCTTTTTCTTTGAAGATCTATGGTAAGTTGATACTTTTTTGATCATTCAGGGTTTCTTTCATCTACAATAGTGCAATCTCTGATTCTTTCTGGGGTTCTGCCATGGTCTTAGTTTCTTGACATTCCTCAAGGTTTTCTTGTCTCGTATTCATTCTTTAAACCTTCGCAATCATTCTAGGAAAATCCAAAACTTCATGATTCATAGCTTTACAACAAAGACAACCGGGTCTTCTACCAGGGCATTTCTAAGCAAGATGTCTCGGTCTTCTGCAACTGTAACAAAGAGTTAATCCTCTCTTTCTCTTAAATGATCCCCAACCTTTCATGTACTGCGCACTAGGATCATAATAGCTAACCTGCAAAAAAAAAATTCTAGGATCTTGTGTTCATTTGTTAGTCCAAACATTCTTTCTATGCATAGGAATAACATATCTTTCATTATTTCTATCAGATCTACTCATATCAAACCTTCTTTCATCTAGTTGTGCCCTAGTTTTCAGGCTAGGACAAAATTTATCAAACATACCTAGATCCATACTTTCAAAACAAAATTTTCTACTTATCTTGCCTTTAACGAAGCACAAAGCTTCAGATCTTACCTCTTTTCTTTAGATCAGACTTTTCTTCTTAGCACAAAGCTTCACAAGTCAAGTAGAGGACTATGCACTAGGTCAACAGATCTATGTACAGAGCTTTCTTTTTTTCTTCAGTTCCCAGTAATCACATTTTCAGTTCCTGGAAACAGAACCATTTGTTGGAACAGGGGAAGACCCAGGGTTCAACGCTACAACAACGCACCAACAAAACCATAACTACTGTCCTTTTCAAAAACACCTGTGAAGCAGATGAAGTCTCACCTGAGGTAGAGGAAGGGGTGGTTGCAGGACTCAAATTTCTGCAACCTTAGCTAGGACACAAATCTGTGACTATAACACCTTAAGAGAGCACTTAACAGTTATAGTTTATCAATATTCATCCTTAGTTTACAACGTAGCTAAACCCTAATAATAGATCAGTGCAGTATTCAATAGATTCAAGCACTAAGCATACCAACATAGACTAGATCTAGCATTCATTCACATTATTTAGCACTAATCTACCATATTAGATCCTTTTAAGCATATATTAGAGAACTAATCATTCAATCGCATAGATAAGAGAAAAAACATAAAGAACAAAGCAATCACAACACATGATATACGTGGTTCACCCCCACCCTAGGGCTAAGTTCACCAACTCTTCGTCTTCTTTATTAGCTTCTTTCAATCTTCTTACAAGCACAAAGCCTCAAAACCAACTTCGCAGAGGACAAGAGATCTATGCACCTCACCAGATCTTCCTTCCCAATTTAGGTCCAAGCACAGAGCCTTACAAAGTCTGCGCACAAAGCACTACAAATGACTTGCACTTAGCTCTGCAAGTCTCAACATACACTATGCACAAACCCTCTTACAATCTCTTCAACTTATCATAGCACTCCTTCTCCGGCCCCTTCTTACATTGCCTAGACTTCTATTTATACATTAAAAAAAGGGACTAAGCATGGGTAAACCCATGGGATGACATCCCCATACCCATTACATAAGCCCAAAACCCAAAAATCCCTAAAAAGGGGCTGAGATCCCATGATCTCTGCTTCAACTTGCGCTCCGCCTTCAACATCCTATCAAAGTCCCAAAAGTAGGTTAAACATGACCAAGGATCCTCAAAACTTGGTTAAGGGCCAACAGAGTACATAGTGCATCTTGAAGGGCACATCGCATAGATGAAACTTGAATGAAGGCTAGTGGCACCCTTGGATAACGTAGTGCGTCTTGAATGGTACGTCGCGGTTTTAACAATGGTGAGTCAATGAACCTAGGTTCCTAGAAAACAATATCTCATTTGACCTGGTCAACCTTAAGATAATTGTTGCATGAGTAAAGTGCAAAAATTATAAAATTTCTCTTAAAAACAATTTTGTTGAGCTGAGTTGAATTTAAAGCCTAGGTCTAAGTAGGACATGATAAATAAAAATTTATTTAAGCAAGTAAAAAGGGGGGGGGGGGGACGAAGAAATTTTCAAACATAAATAATTAATTAAAAATTTTTAATGGAGGATTAAAATATTTAAAAGATTAATTGTTGTCCAAGTACAAACTTGCTAATTTAGAACTTAGACCAAAAAGGGGAAACATAAAGACAAAATGAATGTGGAACATAGGAAGGAGTCTAGCCTAGAGAACTTTCTAATTTAGAACTCAACTAAGCTTTAAGAAAGGCGTCATTCATTAAGAGAATGTAAGGGAATAAACTGACATCGATGAGCGTTTTTAGGAACGCTTTTAGGTGGGTGAGAAAAATTGTCAAATTAAATTAATTAAGTAAATAAATTTCTGGTGCAACTAAGGGATCACGTGACAAGTGTATGGGGGGTAATTTTCCTAATTAATTTTTAATAAAATGAATTTAATCTGCGTTTTGGAAAGAAGTCACTAAGAAAACTCTATAAAATAAATGGTGGAGGAGGATAATGGATCATGTCTGGTAGGTGTAAGGTTACGCTGCCGATATTTTTCTTGACTAATTTTTCTTGTGGGAGTTGGGATGCCTAGCTCGGATAGAGAGTGGTAGCTCAACCTTGTGAGGCGATTTGGGAGCTAGTCTTATCTAGTGTGTGTGTGTGGCCCCTTTGTGTCTTGGGGGGCTCAGGGGGAAGAAGAGTACCCGTAGCGTTGGTTGGGAGGTACCGGTGAGGTCTTCACGGTTAGCAAGCAGGAGCAGGACAAAGCACAAGCGTGAAGGAACGTCTTCAACTTCGTCACCTCCGTTACGGTATTCCTTTTCTGACCTTTGAGTTTGTTTAGTTTTAATTAAAGTATGCATATTTTAGATCTTATTTTTTATGTTGAATTTATTATAAAAAAATTGATATGTTCTTGTCGAAATTTTTGTGCTTCAAGACGAACTCCTAGAATTTAATGCCACTGAAAATTTTATTCAAGTATATGGAATTTCGACGTTAGATTTCCTTCATCTCTATCCATTTATTTACTTGATCACTACTTTTGGAACGCCTTAGTGGATCGATAGAACACCCTAACTGACACCCATAGATACTAGTGCCTAGTGACCCATCAGCCTTATTCGTTGTCTCTGGTTGCAGTTGGGTTTTCTTTAAATTTTTGGGGTAAGGTCCAAGCGATTTGGTAGTCCACTGAATCGTTGGTGTATTAAATAATGGATTTTTACTTTGTCGCCTCCTAGTTCAATCTAAGGCACTGGAACAGCCTGGCTGCTAACCTCACATTTTACCAATCCTTGAATCCCCACCTGGTTTCCACCTTGGATACTTGTGCTTGTGATTAGTTTTCCTTATCTGAAGTATGGAAATTTCTTGGCAATTTATTCTCAAGATCTTGTAGAACCCCTGACCCTTCGGTCATCTCTGTTTTACCGCTTGATTATTCCTTTACTTACTTATCATTTCCGAACAACCTTTTCTTCGAGTTGTTCTTCAAAGAAATCGAAATGACCTGTAGAGTGCAACATTTAACCTCTAATTTTTTTTTTTTTTAAGCTCGGATTCATGGATACGCACTTCTTTGTTGAGCTCCAAAAAAATTATTATGTTTTCCCTAGGTCCAGTCAACTTATTTAGAACCCAACACACATCTCGATTAATATTTGTCCAGAAAACCCTTGGTTATTTCTTTCGGGTTGGTAGCTTAGTCTGTATTCTGTCCAATTTTCACCACGATCCAAGAGAGATGAGTTCCACCTTGAAAATAGTAAGATTCCCTTTCCCAAGGTATACACTAAATTACACTGTCAGATAGAAACCGTAGTCCTTTAACACAGTCGTTGCAACTACCCGGGTATTTCGGATTCAAGGCATCTTGGTCTGCGCTGTTGGGTTTATCTGCGAGGAAGGGTAACCAGAGGGAAAGCTTCATCGTTTTCATTGAGGGACAGTCACAACCTTTGAGGATGGTCTCACTCACGTCGGTCTATAACTGATCCTCCCACCAAGCATCAAATCCTTCTCTTTTGAAGGAGCCAGTATGCGTCTTCAGGTAGTGGGTAACTAATTATCCCACCTATGCTGCCTTGTTCTTTTCCTTCCTGTATATTTCTCCCTGAATTGTCTTCGCTACTGAATATTACACATTCCAACTTCCAACTTAGATTACTTAATTTTTTAGTAATTGAGTTATCGGATGTGGAAACTTTATGTTAACTCATATGTCAACCAGTAGCGAGATTACTTGAGTTCCTTAAATAATGTGATGAAGGACTGAATTGTGAGTAGAATTCTTGTGCCCTAATTAAATGTGTTAAATTCTCTTAAGACTGTATTTAGGTTGACCCATGATCGTCTAGAAACGTGATTACCCTTGCACGCCATGATTAAGGATGGTGGTATTTTGCGTCAGTTAAATAAATCGTGTTAATGTAGTCGGACGCTCATGGATGTTTCATAGGGGTTTAGTCCATGATTCTTGTTGATGTAACCACGAGTTGTTGAATAATTTGTTCCATCTAATCGATTTTTCTATTACTCACCAAAAGGGTTAATTGGCTAGGAAAGTTAACCAAAAGGGAAACAACACTCATCTCTAGTAGATTATAGTAGGAAGGTAGAATGGGTAGTGCCTCTTGCGCAATGACCATTCGACGTCGATGAATGACTATTTAAAGCAACTAGAACTATTGCGCGCAATAATTTTTACTATTAATGTGTGAGGTATTTATGTTAACCTCTTGCGCACAACGACAACTTGATGTAAATAATGGTTGTTTAGTTATAAGACCTCTCGTGCTATGAAGGTTTTTCTTATGATTTAACTTATTTTCTAACACCTTTAAATTGTCCATGTTGATGGTTTAATTCCTAGTTTTCCTTGCACCCCTAAATATCAATGTGTATGGATTGATTTAGATATGGTTTAACCTCACGAACGATTAATTATTGATTGATGATTGATAAGGTGGTTTATCCCTGCAACCTTAGAATGTTGTAATTGCGTGTTTTATTTAGAATCGTTACTTTCTTGCACCTTGACTTAAAGTTGATCAACTATGTTATTAGTTCACTATTGTGCTCCAGCTCATGTGGATTCTCTTTCCTTATGTGTAGTGGAACATATAATCTTACTGTGGGTAAAGTTGAATGCACCCTTGATTTAATGCTTGTAAAATTTATGCATACGGAATTAAACGACGATTGATGAGTACGTATTCAAGACTGATGTATGATTGTCGAGTAGATAGCTTGTTGCGCCATGAAATATTTGATGGTTTTACTCGTGCGCATCGATTGTCAATTGATTTCGTTGTCTGGTAATGGGATCACGCACGCACCGTGGATTATTGTAGTTTCATTGTTGATTTCTTGTTGATTTAAGTGCATGTCTGGAGTAAAATAGATGTTTATCTTGCGCCTGGAAATAGAATAAATTTTTTTTTCCTGTGTCCTCTAATGGGACCTTATATGATTGATTTAGGATTTAAGTCTCTTACACCTTGGAATTTTAAGTTTCTTGTGTTGGTTTTTAAATGATATGGCGCATTGATGATCTTGGATGATGTGTTGATACATGGATATTAATTGTGGTGTGTATTTCCTACCCAAAAATAAAATGAAAAAGAAAAAAAATACTAAAAGTTACATGTCGTACTGTCGCTTTTGTGGTTGTAACGGTGGGGCCATTACATCATACTACTACAAACCCTGCGATCGTTGGGACCTGTTCTTTATTCACTTTCTCTTCTTCTGTTCCTCGTACTATTGCATATCATATGATCTCTGGAACCTGTTCTTCTTGCATTTCTTTTCTTTTCCAAGCCTTCTTGTATCTGATATCAGTGTTTTGCTTCATGCAGGGCTTTATCACACTTCTACAATCACGTGCTATGTGTCCATAGTTGTAGAATTTTTAATTTTCAATATTGTATGGGGAAACATAGGTATTTCTCATTTGAATATTTCTTCCATATCCTCTATAATCTACATCCTTATGTCCAAATCTAGTACAATCAAAATAATAACCATAAAAGAAACTTTCATACATATGAGTGAACGATCTTCTTTGTTATATAGTTCTTCTGAATTCATTCCTCGGTTTATCACGATATTCTCTTCTATTGATTCTTTCATCAGGATAGAAGCCTCTTTGTTGTTTGAATGTGGAGGGTCTTCTTGAATATGTATATCTATCATACTCATTCTTCTTTAATTCTTGTTGACCATGATTCCTTCCTTTGAGTACTTTTGCATAACTCTTACCCTTTTCTTAATTCTCTTTTTCTAGAAACCTGGATTAATTCTCTTTAACATTATTTACTAATGATGTGGATATTTCTCTCTCTTCTACGTTCTTGCTGAGCTTGAAGATATTAACTCTCAATGTGACAACTTCTTCAATATTCTCAACCTCTTCTTCTTTCTTCATCATTTGAATCTTCATGACTTCTTCCATTCTCTATGCTTCTTCAAGTTGGATCTTCAAGGAGATGATTTCTTCTTCAAGTATTCTTTCTCGTTTACCAAATTCTACTTCAATATTGTTTTCCTTGACTTGTTCCTTATGATCAACTTCCTTTCCTTGTGATATTATTTCTGCTTCTAAACCTTGTTTCTGATCATTGAGAGTTTCTTCAATCCTTATGGATTCTTCTAGCTAAGATTTTAGATTCACGGTGATTGGTTGGGATTCTTCGGAACTTTGAATACCTTCTTTTATCCTGTTCAATTCTTTCTCAAGTGATTTTCTTTATTCTCTTTATTTCTTTAGTTTATCTAAAGCATCGATTAGTTATGCTTCAAGATATATTGTGCCTTATTCACAATATTATTCTTTCAAATATGTATAACATGATGAGCATATTTATTCTTGTTCTATATATGCATCTTCTTTAGAATTCTATGGATCATTGATGGGAGAAAAATATAGATTATGTATCTTATCCCAAATTTCTTTAGCTGATGAATGCTTTCCCACTTTTTTTTTTAGTGAATCAGGTAATCCTTCCAAGACAAAATCCATTGCTATTTTTTGTTCTTTTTCAATTCCTTATTGGTTGCAGTCTTTGGATGTTTCTTTGTAGTAGTGTACCTTATAACAATTGAGTGCTAAATATCATATCCTTGTTACTGTAAAGAGGTTTTCATTCTTATGCTCCACATTTCATATTCCAGACCATTTTGACCATTTAATTATGGTATTCCATTCTTGTACAAATTGTTGCTCTACATGATCTGCCTTCCATTAGTTAAACTATTTCCTGAAGGAACCAAATCTGATACCAAATATTGGAATATTGAGGGGGGGTTCAATCAGTATCATCACGTTTACCACTTTTAACCACATTATAAAAACTTCAACTTTATTAACAGTATATCATCAATGCATCATATATGATTGCATTCAATATACCATGAGAATATAATTATAAGTAGCATCACATCAAATACACAGTACACCAAAATTTATGTGGAAACCCAAATAGGAGAAAAACACATAATGATTTCTTATATATATCAAGAATTTATTCATAGGAAGCACCAAATTCCAATTCTCCAGCTACAACTGGAAGGAGGCTCCAACCCCCTATTTACAGGCTCCAACCTAAAGGAAGCTCCAACTCCCTAAATTCTCTAGCTCCAACCAGAAGGAGGCTACAACCCACTGATTCTCAGGCTCCAACTTGAAGGAAGCTCCAACTATCGGTGTTCTCTAGAACCAACTGGAAGGATCCTACACTCCCTTTCCTTACCCCATCCTACCACCCTAAAGTACAAGTGTAGACCAAACTGTGACTACCACAATCATTGACACTGTCAACCTATCATTGTATTTGACCTGTCATTGTATTTAACCTATCACTGCATTCAACCTGTCACTGTATTCAACCTGTCACTACCACTATCACTGTCATTGTCACTGACCAATCTATCACTGATCAACCTGTCCAACTGATACTTAACATCAACGATACCATATCCACCATCACCAAGACATGCTTCTACCAAGCATGTACCAAGATTATCAACATACCATCACAAGATATGTTACTATACCATACCATGTACCAAACCTGTACCATTCATGAACTTGTACCACAATCTGTACTATCAACCATGTACCTGTTGATTAAGGTTGGTTGTCATTGATGCCAACCCTTGAAGAAAGCCCCGTAGCACAAAGGTTTGGGTAATGGACCCAATATTGTTTGATGTAAATATGACTCATTATTGTTTTTTCATGGTTGATAAGAAGTAAATATGGATGAACTCCAAAGTGGCCCCCTTATGCTGAAAGCCCTCACGGGAAGACACTTTACAGAGAAAGAGAACCCATGCTTAATTATGGAATAATGAGATGAATGAAAGTAAATTTGTCAGGGAAACTATCCTAGATGGATAGTGTTTGTCATGAAATTTCTGGTGGTATGTATAATGTCACATAACTCCTCACGGTTAGAGAGTTATGACCATGTGAAGTTGGAGAACCCAGGTTTGGGTAATCGACCCAAGTTTGTTTGATGGATAAGGGTATGATTTTTTCTATATTTGAAGGTAATACTATTATATATGGATAATACATGTCATTCCATTTCTGGTGGTATGTGGAATTTCACATAACTCCTCACGGTTTGAGAGTTATGGCCTTACGAAGTTGGAGGACCCTCATATGTCATCTAGAAGCCCCAAAAGGTCAAAGTAGTCAAAGTGGTTTAAGATATTTTAAAAGGTAAATAATAAAGTGAAGTGATGAGTGTATTATAATTCAAATTGAATACAAAATAAATTATTTCAATAATAAATTTAATGGAGAAATTAGAAGTGGGTTAACCCTAAAATAAGGAAAGTGGTCCAAGTGACCTAGAAGATATTTTTAAGGAAGCTTCTTGGAGAGTATAAATAAGTGGCAAGGCTCTCTCATTTTAATAACACTTGAGAATATTGAATATCTATAGGTGTCTGAGGTAACCAAGGATATCTAAGCCTAATTACTAAGGGAAGGTGAATAAAAGAAGGCCAAAATGCAAGGAAGGATAAATTCTTTTGATGGTGCTTTCTAAGGTATGTTATTTATAGGTCATCTCACCATTTTCGCTATAATTTTTTTTTTTTTATAATGCTTCAGACCGTGAAATTTCTATGCCATTGCGAAAACATCCCAAGTATTTGTGGTAAACAATTCCACTTTTGGGTCATTTTATTTTGGGAGTTACACTCCGTGGAAAATAGGGTTTGTGGCTAGTCCTGAAACTAGTCAAAAATAGGTGTTTTGGGTAACAACATCATAACTTATTCATAACAGATCCAAATTCAGTGAGACAAAATTTGTTGGTTGTTTTACAGTCTTTATTATTCTTTGTAATAGTTTCATATCAATTCAATGAATAGTTTGTGCAGAGCACGCTCTACAAGGTCGCTCTCTAGAATAAGCCAAAAATCAGTGATGTATGCCATTTCTGCTATAACTCCTTTTTTGAGAGGTTCCAAGTAGTGAAACCTGGAGGAATTGCATAAAACAAACTGAATAACATTGTGTATCAATTTCAGATCTTTATACATTATAGGTTCAAAGTTATGATTACTTCAAGTTAGGGTTGTTGACTAATCCAAAAACTAGGCATGTGAGACTAAAGAAAAGTTTGATGAAAATGCTAGTCTCTTGTTGTTAAAGTTAAGGAAGGTTTGCAGGAATGTGATTATATAAATCATGTCTATTACAGAGCTACAAATCAGATTTGGATGATGAAATTGGTGAGGGATTTTGGTTGAGGTACATGTTGAGTACATAGCTGAGACAAGTAGTTGATGAGTTGGCACATACATGAGGTGTATAGTTGATGATGTTGGTACATATTGATGAGTAATATTTGATGAGTAGTTGACACATGATTGGTACATACTTGGTACATGGTTCTATGCACTTGTTTACGGCACAGGTTGATTACAGGTTGTTTGGTACAGGTTGGTGCATGGTTGATGCACTTGTTTATGGTACAGGTTGAGGTACAGGTTGATGCATGGTTCATATTTATTGGTACAGGTTTATAGCGGTATATTTCATAATGATAGTGTGACAGTGGTTCCATCATTCTACTTCTACTTTGTAACAACCCTAGTTGAATATATGCTTAGGGATTATTAAGTAAAAATTTATTAGGTAATTAATTTTTCCTAACATGTTATTAACTAAACAAAGATTGGTATAATGATATTAATTAAATATTAATTAATTAATTAGTGGTTATAATTTTGATTAATTAATCAATTAATTAATTACCTATTGCATTGAATGAATAGGGTAATAAATTTAAGAGGGTTAATAAATTATATTGTTTAATTAAATGATCTACGTATACTAGGGGATAAGAAGCATTAATAAATAAGGATAAGGAGCATTAATAATAGGATAAAGCATTAATAATCGGATAAGATAATAAATGTGTAGGTAAGGAAATAAATGAGGAGAAAGGGCGGTGAAGGGGGGATATGAGCGGAAGAGGGTTTACGAAAGAGAGGATTATCATTCTACTTGGACTTTGGGGAGGGCTCTCTTACATTGGGGGGATTTGCTGGAGAGAGTTTGAGTTGGGGAGTCGGGGAAATGATCAGTACAGGGGGCACCGGTTTGCTGGAGGTTTTGGGCACGGGGGCCAGGATATCCATATGGTATCCTGGAGCTAGGAAGTTGTCCTAGTTGGCAGGGTGGAAACACGGTTTTGGGCAGTGTTTGACACAATTTCAGCAACGAACAACCAGATCGACGGGGGAATTAGCATCAGGGAGAGGTAATTTATTTATTTTGTTAAGTAATTCTTATGCTATGGATAAAATTTTATTTTTTGTCGAATATCATATGCTCATATGTTGGTGATTGAATTATTCTTGTATGAGAAAGAATTATATGCTAAATCAAATTAATTTTTGTATTTTTATGGTTGTTACATATGGTATCAGAGCCTCGTTCACAATCTGGAGCCTTAAGGGCCAAGCTCCAGCTCTACCTAAGCTCCACTTAACCTGCAAGCCAAGCACATAAATTTTTAACACAAAAAAATATATATAAATGACATACATATTGAAAATGTAAAGGAAGCAGAGGTCTTATAATTGCCAGTAGAGCTTTTGGATGCACTGCTATGATCCCAACAACACCAGTTTGTTAAATTGTTCCATGAGTATGAATGAAATTGTGTACAAGAACAAGTTTATAGGACTCTTTGGTACTGAATACTAGAGTTTAAATTCTGCTTCCTGTATACCCAAACAAAAGTCAATAGTTGTCAAAAAAAAATTAATGGCACATACATGTCATAGATGCGCCCGTCTTACCTAAATAGAGAAACTTGTACCAGATTGGAAAGCCACCACATATATGCTGGTTGTACTAGATATTTGCGCAACAGACCTGCACAACCAAATAAACAAGCATTTTGCTCATCTTAAAAATAATTTGCTGACTGCTGACAGTTGTTGTATGGGGCATCAAATTTCATGTTAAAAACGTTACTGTAAAAAAAAAAAAAAACCTAGAAAGTACCATTTGCATTCAATTTTCTCAACAATTATTCAGTGAGACATTGGAGCATCAGTACACTAGTGAGGCTAAAGATTGTTGATCCATCCACCATATTTCCATTTCCGTTGTGGTCCGCACAACCCTTATGGCACAAATGTCAAAGGGATGAGAGGTAGGTTACAAGTCCCAGGAGATTTTGGTGGATTAGCTACGCGTCAAACATGCAACCTCATACGAAGGAATTTCGCTCTTTTAGTTACAAAATATAAAATTAGCAACAGAAACAGAAAAAAAATAAAAATAAATAAATAAAAAAAATTTGCAATAAAAAAAATATATATATATAAATTTTATTTTTTTTGGTATATTGGGCTTTAAACACCAATCCCGGAGCATATAAATCAACACAGATTACAAGGGTGGAGCTTACGAGCGGCGATTAGTTTGAACAACACATATAACTCATATATATTAAAAAAAAAAAGAAGGAAAAAATGTAGGGTTTTGGTTATTGCACTCAACTTCCTCAATGATTACACAACCCGAGCCTAAGCATCGACAACGCCCACGCAAAGTGCCAATCACGTAGAGGGAGCCCTGAAAGGACTAAAGGAATGTGCACTACCATGCAACAAACCACGCAGCATATTCTAGGTCCTGTTAGAGGTACTCCATGACGGGCCTCCAACGAAATAGCATGTGCAGATGTGCTTTGAGGTCGGGATCGAACAGAAAAACAATAGCAACAATTATGGAGTGCAACCTCTCAGCAATCTTCTGTTTGACTCAGCTGCAGTCAATGTTAGAGATGTGGGTCTGGGCACCCTCACACTCTTCATGGACGAAACCATTTTGGAGATTTTGGGTTTTCTAGATGCCAAAGATTGGGCCATCTGGTGGCCGCGAGCAGGGCCCTTTACGTTTTTAGAAATCAAGATTCCCTATTGAGGGCTCTGGTCCTCCTTCAGCTCAATGGAATATTCTCCTTCAATGGCTACTGGAAATCCACATACGTTTCTACACATTGGCCCATGCATGTCCTCCCTCAGGTGCCACTGAAGGTCAGTAATTTCTATTCGGATTACCTATTCTGAAGTTGGTTGTGTGCTAGTTTAGAGATGAAATGAGAATGGCTTGAGGTGGATAATGTAGATCGCAGAAATAATCTGTCCCTCGAGGAATTCATAGCTTTTTATGAGGAATCCAACAAGCCAGTGTTTCTGAGCAATCATGCATTTGTCAACTGGCCTGCAATGAAGAAGTGGGACAGAGGCTATTTGTGTGAGGTTGTAGGAGATGTGGAATTTGTTCTAGGCCCTGTTGAAATGAATCTCAAGGACTACTTTGTCTACGATGATTCTGTCAAGGAAGAGTCTATACTATGCTGGATGCGTCTCAATAATGCGCGCGCACTGCAAAAAAAATTTAAAAACAAAAAAACACACAAGCCAAGCGCAAGTTACAAGGAAGGATCCCACAAGGTGTGTGTCTAAGAGCACCACTCGTCATATCTTCTGCAGAGAATGATAATACACCAGCACCATTCCAACCGGAGCAACAACCACCGCCATTGTCATCCAAACTGAAAGAAAAAAACCTAAAAACTACACAAAGAGAACCAGATATTAAAACCCTATATAAAAATCAGAAGCCCCTGCAAATCTAAACAGATTTCATCGATTTGAGCTTCAAAAATCATAGATTTGATGCCATAAAACCCTAAATACCCTCACTACTGGAATAAAACAACAAAATACCTCTAAATCGTTCGAAATTCTCGGCTTCAACCGAACAGGGAGACCAAAAACACCCATTTCCAGTTGATCGATAGCCACATAAAGTCTATCTGGCTTAACTATGCATCCAACACAGAACAAATTTGGGTAGGGAAAACACACACCAGAAACCCAATTAGTACAAAGGAATTGCCAAACTACCCATGATGGATTGACGACATAAAAGCTCCTCAATCCGTCGGCTCCTATATTTTCCTCTTTGCTGTGGTCAGGAGCACCCAGAGTTCCATCCCCGCAACCAACCCAATAGTTCTTACACACATCTGGGTCACATTCATGCCCAACAGAAAAGCAGGGGCACTATCGGCTTCAAAATTGACTCTTAACACAATGACAACCTCTGAAATGGTTCTTGTAATAGCCAAGCACCTGCCATATAACACAAATCCCAGTGCTAAACACTAAGATGTCGAGGGAGGAGCTGGAAGCCATTACCCTAACTCTGCCGCAGCTACAGAGTGAGAGAGGCTGACCACATTCGCAGAGTGAAAGAATGCGTATAGGGTTTGGGAATGGAGAGTTAGGTGTAGGGTTTTGGAGGGATAAGAGCCCTGGGGGGGCACGTGGATTTCATGCGTGCCCTCACATAGTTAATAATCTTTTTTTATTTTTGTTTTATTTTATTAATTTGATTATTTTATTTTGTTCTATATTTATTTATTTATTTAATCATTCTTTTAAAAGTATTATTAGATTTAAACTTTTGATTTTTCAAATTATTAA
>JASDQU010101324.1:381209-393263 GCA_032191745.1 Picea mariana | reverse complement strand
GTATCCAAAAGGAAAAGATCTATCACTTATGGCCTACATAGATGCAGATTGGGCAGGTTGTATTGATGACCAACGAAGCACCAGTGGAGCAACGTTCTACTTAGGTGAGTGTTTGGTATCATGGCTAAGCAAAAAACAATCATCAATATCTCTATCTACAGCCGAGGCAGAGTATATTGCAGCAGCAACATGTTGTACACAGGTTCTTTGGATGAAACAAACTTTGACAGATATACATGTTGAGTAAGATGAGCCCATTCCAATATATTTTGATAATACAAGTGCCATCAGTATCTCAAAAAACCCGGTGATGCACTCCAAGAGTAAGCACATTCCAATCAAGTATCACTTTCTACAGGAACGGGTTGCAGAAAAGAACACCCGAGTTGAGTATGTGGGCACAAAAGAACAAGTGGAAAACATATTTACAAAACCACTTCCACGGGAAGCCTTTGAATATCTTCGTCAAAGACTTGGAGTTATTTCTACTCCAAAAATGAATGCTTTTTGAATGCTTATCTCATATGTCTTAGATGTACACGAGGAAGCACCATAAGAGGATAGTCTTTCAGGGGGAGCAACCCCAGATGGAAAGATACCTTTGCCATTGATGACAAAGGGGGAGAGATTTATCAGATGCAAAGGACAGAAGCATTGTTCCAGGTGGATCAGATTTATCAGATGCAGAGGACAGAGGCATGGTTTCAGGGGGAGCATGATATATGTGGAATAATTTCAGGGGGAGCATGATATATAATTATCTAATGACTGATATGATGGTAATTAGATGGTTTTTCAAAAATGTAAGAAAATTATGAATATGAAATTTCACTCATTGATTTAAAAGAATATACCAACATTTTCAATTAATAACCATACTATTAGAATTTATGATTAAAAGATGATTAAATATGTCCATTTCCAATAAATGTAACAACTTAATAATACATATTTGATTGCCAAAAAAACATGAGAATTTAAACACACGGTTCCTTTTGCTGCCAACTCAGGAAAGGAAACTTAAACAGTAAAAGGAAATTTCTGATAACAAACATTGATGTCCGCCTCGAGTAGTGTGGCATCCATACCCAGTGCCCACTTTCCAGAAGCATGCACGGACAGACGTTATAAAATATAACGCACAAAGAAAGCTGCAGACAATACACTAAAAGATTTTAGTGATGGCAGCCCGGGCACAATTGAAACCCAAGAACCCACATGACTCAAGGAGCCCTTCACGTACACAGGGAATAATTCCGGCAAAGTTGTCGCCGTGTAATTTTGTGCTTCACAGGGTTGTTGTAGGCCAGTTTATTTTTATAATGCACTCCTTTGTTTTTGGTGTTTTGGTAGTTTGCATTGTAATCGTTGTGATTTGGTTGTTGTTTTGTGACTGAGGTTTTATGCCCATACTATGATTAAGGGTTTATCCCTATTATATCGTTGTGATTTGGTTGTTGTTTTGTGACTGAGGTTTTATGCTCATATTATGATTAAGGGCTTATCCCTATCATTGTTTTTGTAGCTATTGGTTTAGAGTTATGAATTTTGTTTTTGGTGTTTTGATAGTTTGCATTGTGATCGTTGTGATTTGGTTGTTGTTTTGTGATTGATATTTTATGTCCATACAGTGGTTAAGGGCTTATCCTTATCATTGTTCTTGTTGTTATTGGTTTAGAGTTATGAATTTTGTTTTTGGTGTTTTGGTAGTTTGCATTATGATCGTTGTGATTTGGTTGTTGTTTTGTGACAGTGAGGTTTTATGTCCACATTGTGATTATGGGCTTATCTCTTTCATTGTGATTTGGTTATTGTTTTGTGACAATGAGGTTTTATGCTCATATTGTGATTATGGACTTATCCCTATTATTGTGATTTGGTTATTGTTTTGTGACAGTGGGGTTTTATGTCCATACTGTGATTATGGGCTTATCCCTATCATTGTTACTGATTTCTTCCATTCACCAATCATTCCTATGGATCAATCATCCACCACACCAATATCCGCCGCATCCGTGCATTTAATACATAATTCTGATTTTTGGTCGTTTATTTCATATGTAATCTCAATAGAAGAGCCCTAGATTTCTGCCCCACCCAATAAATTCCCTCTATATTGTTTCCCTAATCAAGGATGACCTACCTACTCCTACTATTACCTACTGGAGGGCATTAATAGAGATGAGAAGCGAAACTAACGAGATTAAGAATATCCTATTTATTGGAAAGCCCAGAGAGTCAGTTGCACGGGCTACAAAGTAGGGTAATATAATATAATAAGTAAGTGTCTCGACTTATGAATTTTGTTTTTGGTAGTTTGCATTGTGATCGTTGTGATTTGGTTGTTGTTTTGTAACAGTGAGGTTTTATGCCCATACTGTGATTATGGGCTTATCCCTATCATTGTGATTTGGTTATTGTTTTGTGACAGTGATATTTTATGCCTATATTGTGACTATGGGTCCTATCATTGTTCTTGTGCCTATTGGTTTAGAGTTATGAATTTTGTTTTTTGTATTTTGGTAGTTTTTATTGTGATCGTTGTGATTTGGTTGTTGTTTTGTGGTAGTGAGGTTTTATGTCCATACTATGATTATGGGCTTATCCCTATCATTGATATTGTGGCTATTGATTTAGAGTTTTGAATTTTATTATGCTTGAGTGTAGCTTCTTGCCTCATTGAATTTTTTTAGGCTGGTAACTTGGCTTTGTGGGTTTCTAACATTGAGTGGTTGACTTTTTTTTAGGCTGGTAACTTGGCTTTCTGGCTTTCTAACATTGAGTCAATGACTTTTTTTTAGGCTGGTAACTTGGCTTTCTATTACTGATTTCAATGTTTTTTAAAAACCAAGTTGGAGGTAGTTGAGTTACATTGTTGATTTAATTTTATTTGTGAAGGAGTAGTGAGTTGGAGGTGTTTTTGTTTAGAATTATTGTAGTGTTATAGCTTAGTTGTTTGCTTCTATATATGGCCTTATAGAGACTACATGGCATATTTTTTGGAGTAGTATTGGGTGAACTTCTCTATGAATAAATTCCTTAGCAATTGATGAGGTTGTTATTAGCTTTTATCTACTTAAGTTGTAGCTGCAACTAATTAATCTATTTTAAACTATGTACTACTATATAGTATTATGCTATTGTGGTGTAAACACTTTTTAATTATTCATTTTCAACTAAATGTGTTTGATAAATCTAATGTGGGTTTTTTAAAGGTTGCTTAGCTTAATATTGTGTTCATGTATAGATGTAAAGTGTTCTTATTTATGTGGATGTGCTTGTTGTGAAAGTTATGAAAATACTTTTTGTGTACAATGTTCTAACTCTATTTGATGCATTGGTAAGTAGTCATGCCAGTTTTAATTTAAGTCTAATATCTGCCAATGAAAGAGTGTTGTATTTGTATTTTAATGTCTTCTTAATTTACAAATAGGGATTTCATAGGGCTATAGAAACAAAGTCAGTAGAAGTGCTCTAATAACTTATTGGAATTTTTTTTTGTTTGTGTAAGCATTCTATAGAGGTTATTATTTTATCCCTAATTTATATATATATATTAATATATATGATGCAAAGAGTTGTTTTTAGTTTTATTTATTTGGAAATTTGCTTAGTTAGATTAACAATGTTGGTTCATATGAATATAATTCTAGGATATCATATTGCTTTGCCTTGTCTTTCTCTTTAGAAAATGATTTCATTCTCATGCACCAAAATTGCAAGGAAACAAATCCTTTTGTTCCCAATAGACCAAGGCCGTAAGCATTTTCTGTTTGCCTCATCACTACATCTATCTATAGTGTGCATATTGTTCTACTTTCTTGCAATTTAATGATACACATTCAACATGTTTTTCTTGAATGTCTAGATATTTTTAATCTGTATATGTGTTTATTGAATTCCATTAGTGTGGGAACCCATAAATTGCAATGTTGGTCACTAGTCCTTTTTGAAAGTGCTCATATCGATGGAATAAAGCTCATTGACAAGAATTTGATGTGGCTAGAATGAATGAAATTCTTAGAATAGTTCATGTTATTCTAATGCTTATAGTAAATTGTGTGATGCATGTTGTTGTACTAACAATTGGATATGGCTATGTGCTTGTGGTTTGATGGTCTTTGTTCACTTCCTATTATTTGAAATTGTTTTTGCAAGATACCAGATATATAAAATATGCAGAACAGAAACGAAATGCTAGAAATAACAGAATAACAGTGAAATATCCAGCATAATCTTCACAATACACAGAAATGATATACGAAATAGCAACATAAATAGCACTTGAACAAAAATAGCACTTGATTCAGATAGCAATGTTCACAGGCCTCTTCGAGGGGGCAACCTCCAATCGAGCAGCGCTCTGTTACAATAATATCCAAGCTAGGGTTCTCATACCCTCGACTCCTATTTATACTAAAAAGAAGCATCTAGAGGAAGATCCTTCTAGAAGCGGAAGCTTCTATTAGGTCTTCTTACATCCGCCTTATTCTATTTTATTGAAAGGTCTTATTAATATTGACCTTTATTACATCCGAATACATTAATCTACCTATGTGCGGGTTAGGACCTTAACAGTTTTGTCTTGATGTTTTTTCATCAAAATATATCTTGCAAATATATCTTCTCATTCCTTTTTTGGATTCTTCCATATTTAAATTGAGAACGTTTTTTAAGTGGTTATAATTATATGGTACCAAATTTCTTTCCCTTGTCTTTGTCTTTAAGAAATGGGAGGAGGACATGCCATCCTCCTTATGTGACATCTTGGTGAATACACTTATCTATAGCATGCCTATTTTTCCATTGTCTTACAATTACATTGTGTGTTTATTGATTTTTATTTTCTCTCTAGGTCTAATTTTGTTGCATATCATTGTGATGCCTTTATTATTTTTCTTGTATTATTTCCGTGTTTTTTTCTTGCAAGATAGTGGTAACCTCCCATTGTTGTTGATATTTTTTTTAATATTCTTTACTGAGGTTTGGATCCATGTTTGATTGGGTCCATATTTGATGGTGACTCACACCCTTATTAAAAAGAAATTTCAATACCATTTTCTTGCTTTTAACAACATATTTGCATATATTTGGTCGATTATATTGAAATATGGAAAAAAATTAGATGTGGATGTTACAAAATGTTTTTCCATTAAGAACGAGTACAATCAATTTATAGATTTTATTTCATTTCCTTTTATGGAACTTTAACAATTTATTTATTTAGTTTTTCTCTGCAAGTCTCTTTTTGTATATCTTTGTGATGTTTTCATTGTTTTTATTGAATTGATGCCATGTATTTGTGTTGCAAGACAATTGAAGCCTAACATGGTTATTTTTTGTTGTATTGAATATTCTTTGGCATTGTTTGTGTAAAGACCCCCTGTAACAACCCTAGTTGAATATATGCTTAGGGATTATTAAGTAAAAATTAATTAGGTAATTAATTGGCCTAACATGGTTTTAACTAAACAAAGATTGGCATAATAATATTAATTAAATATTTATTAATTAATTAAATGTTATAATTTTGATTAATTAATTAATTAATTACCTATCACATTCAATGACATGGGTGATAAATTTAAGAGGGTTAATAATTTTAATTTGTTTAAATGATTTACGTATACGAAGGGGATAAGAAACATTAAATATTAGGATAAGAACATTAAATAATAGGGTAAGACATTAACTATATGGATAAGATAATGAATGTATGGATAAGGAAATTTATGAGGAGGAAAGGGTCGGTGAAGGAGGGATATGACGGGAGGAGTCTTACGGAAGGGGGCATTATTGGGAGGAGGAATCATTTTGGAGAGGGAGAGAGTTCTGGATTTGGGGGTTTTAGATTTTCTGGTTTTGAGTTGGAGTTCTATAGTCTAGGAGGATCATTACGGGGAGAACCAATTTGCTAGGGGTTTTGGGCACAGGGGCCAGGATAGCCTTACAGTATCCTGGATCTAGGAAGCCGGACATGCTGCTCCTAGCTGGTAGGGAGGAAACACAATTTGGGCAGAGTTGGTCAGCACATCAGGCAGCAACAAAGCAGCAGGCTGGACAACCGGGTCAATGGAGAAATTAGCATCAGGAAGAGGTAAATTTGTATTATTCTGTTAAGTAATTTTTATTCTGTTATGAAATTGTTGTTCATTGATTAATTTAACATGGGTATATGATGAATTAAAATAAATTACTGAGTTTTCTGCAATCAAGTAGAAGTTACTATTTCAGCTTATGAAATTAATAGACTTAAATTAATACGGTCACTACACATGGTATCAGAGCTTTGTTCACAATTTGGAGCCTTAAGGGCCAAGCTCCACCTCTACCTAAGCTCCACTTAACCTGCAAGCCAAGCACATAAATTTTTAACACAAAAAATAAAAAATAAAAAAATTAATGGCACATACATGTCATAGATGCGTCCATCTTACCTAAACAGAGAAACCGGTACCAGATTGGAAGGCCACCACATATGTGCTGGTTGTACTAGATATTTGCGTAGCAGACCTGCACAAATAAATAAACAAACATTTTTCTCATCTTAAAAATAATTTACTGACTGCTGACAGTTGTTGTATGGGGCATCAAATTTCACGTTAAAAACATTACTGTTAAAAAAAAAAAAAAAAAAAAAAAACCTAGAAAGTACCATTTGCATTCAATTTTCTCAACGATTATTCAGCGACACATTGGAGCATCGGTACACTAGTGAGGCTAAAGATTGCTGATCCATCCACCATATTTCCATTTCCATTGTGGTCCGCACAACCCTTATGGAACGAATGTCAAAGGGATGAGAGGTAGGTTACAAGTCCCAGGAGATTTTGGTGGATTAGCTACGTATCAAACATGCAACCTCATACGAAGGAAGTTCGCTCTTTAATATGAAACAACCATTAACTTTTGTGAGAACATGGAATGACATCCCCCAAGTCATTAAGTCATTCGTAATGTGTGCAATAGGGCCACTGTCTTCCCATCCCTCTTTAGATGTGTTTCTCCTCACTCACTCAACTTTCAAGTCCAAGTTTTTAAATAATGATAGGATTAGTGGCTGTCTTGCATCAGAGTCCAAGATAAACAAAATGTGAATGCATTTAAAATGTTGACGGGAGGACGTTGTTCTATGAAAAACCCTTCATTCCCTCGACTTTACGCCTGTCGACCTCATACCCTCAGATAGACTGTGGATGGGAACAGACTGCAAACGACCCAACCTGAGTGCACACGAAAAAAAGGGAAGAAAGACGCGGTATAAACATGCAGTGGAAACCATAAATCATAGAGAAACCCTAATAAATGATTTCACCCACAGAACAACACGCTTGCATTCCAAAATCACCGAAACAATTGTTGAGAGCCATAAGAAAAGGAAGAGGCCAATGATTTGTTCTATCTTCAATAAACCCTAACACACAAAGAGACCATTCCATTGAGGGATTTTACGAATACTAAAGTGAAATGGAATAATGACAAGAGATGAGGGTTTCCTAGAGCCAAACAACAAAACCAAGGTGCGTAAAGAATAACCAAGAACATAACCAAGGTACGTAGAGAATAACCAGGGAGAAAACTGACGGGCCAGGGACATTTTCTGCACCCAACATGATAGGAAATGTTTATGTAGAGAGAGGGAAAGGAAGGATCCCACAAGGTGCGTGTCTAAGAGTACCGCCCGTCATATCTCCTGCAGAGAATGAGAATGCACCAAGTGTTATGCCACGACCGAGAGAGGATCCCATGGGCATGTTTCTTGCACCACACGTCCGACATTTAAAACATAGCCCGAACTCAGGGCCCAGCCACAGCCGAGGATACGCGCCTGCACAAACCGAAAACAATTTTTTTTTATTTATAAACAAACAAAATAAAAACACAGCGCACCAAGAGCTAGCGCTGAAGACCAAATACATAAGAAGAAAATAAAAAGAAATTACCTTTAAAAATGCACCCCATCCAGCAACATCAGACTTTCGAAGCAGTACTCGTTGCTGCTGCTTCAGGAGAAGCTTAATGTTTCTGCATTCATTATCTCTTCTTTGTGGTGGAACACCCAAAGTTCCATCCCCGCAACCAACCCAACAGTTCCTACACACATTTGGGCCGCATTCACGCCCAACAGCAAAGCAGGGGCACTGTCGGCTTCAGCATTGACTCTTAGCACAATGACAACCGCTGAAACGGTTCTTGCAACAGCCAAGCACCTGACATATAACACAAAGCCCAGTGCCAAACGCTAAGATGTCGAGGGAGGAGCTGCAAGCCATTACCCTAACTCCGTCGCAACTACAGAGTGAGAGAGGCCAACCACATTCACACAGTGAAAGAATGAGTATAGGGTTTGGGAATGGAGAGTTAGGTGTAGGGTTTTGGAGGGATAAGAGCCCTGGGGGAGGCACATGAATTTCATGCGTGCCCTAACCTAGTTAATAATCTTTTTTTTATTATTATTTTATTTTAGTTTTATTTTATTAATTTGATTATTTTATTTTTTCTATATTTATTTATTTAATCATTATTTTAAAAGTATTATTAGATTTAAACTTTTGATTTTTCAAATTATATATATATATATATATATATATATATATATATATAATTGGTGTTTAATTAGGTAAATTAAACATATTTAAGTTTAAACATATTTTAAATTGTGTTTTAGATTAATTATAAATTAATATGATTAACCAAAAAGGGTTAATCAATGAAAATAATTTAAATTAAATTAATGATTAAATATGTACTTAATAAATTAATTAATAATAATAATAATAATAATAATAAAAGTTTGTTCGAGCTTGGCGAGATTCGAACCTGTAACCTCCATCTTGCAAATTGAAAAAGCTAACCAATCAAGCTATGAGTGCACTTAAGATGATTTGATGAATGAGTAATTTTTGGGATTAAATGAATGAGTTGAATCATAACTAGTGACTGCACCGGAAATCAAGGTAAAGGCTTATTTAGCGTTGTTGATCTTTGTATCCCGAAGCATAAACTCTGATTGTCCAAGCATCAAGCTCACGAGACCTTACACACAATTCATCGAGCCAATCGTCGAGCCCTTTCATTCCATTCCACCAGTCAAAGTCAATGTTAAATATCAATGCAGCATTCGACAATGCCAACACTAGGTGCCAAGGAAAAGCTCACGAGTCATGCATCGAAGGATATTTAATTGTAAGTGAAAAGTTAAAAAGTACTTAGACTAGGAAAAGCGGGAAGGAGGCGACATACGCACTAGGAGAGTAAGAAAGAGGAATTGGCGAGTATGGCGCGAGGCTAGCGTAGCTACAGGGCAAGGGAACCAATAGTTTCTTAGGCAAAGAAATCAATCTTAGACGCTTAATCCTAATCCTAACCTAGCCAATCCCCTAAAGAGAGTAATGTCTGTTTACAGACAAGTAAAGAAAACTTACGCCTAACCCTGTTCCTAGTTTGAGTAGCACCAATTTGAAACATCCTTGAACTCACCCTGACAACTTTGGTTGATGCAGGTTAAAGCATACAAGATGGTCAGGAATCGAGGGAATTGAGGTAGGGGAGCATCGTCGCAAGCACCGCCAACACCACCAGCGCCACCACCACCATCGCTCGAACTATCTCTCATACTACGCTCGTTGGAGGCCATTAATGAGACTTTAAAGGGGCGACAACCAGCAGGGACCGAAGTGGAAACCCCACCATCTGGAATGGGTAATCCAAAATCATTAAGGGATTTAGGGGGAGGACCTACACCCGAAGACATCACGCGAGAATTGCAGAAGATCAAACTTTCGGAGTTTACCGGGGGTCGTGCAAGTGAACGCGCGGAAGCATGGTTGGAAGACATGACAAGGTGTTTTGCCTTAAGGGACTACGCATCCAACTCAAAGGCAAAGATCACAATTTTTTAGTTAAGAGACAACACCTTGAACTGGTGGGGAAACCTGGAAAGACAACTGCATCTTACCCCAGACACAGTATCTTGGGAACTTTTCGAGGAGAAGTTTCGAAGGAAATATCTGCTAGCTTATTATGAGGAATAATAGGTAGGGGCATTTCATGCCTTAGTACAGGGAAACAAAACTATAGAAGAATATGAGATTAGATTTATGGAATTGGTCAAATATGTTTCGTATATGGATAATGACCAACAACAGGCAGAGCGCTTCGTCTATGGATTGAACCCTAAGATAAGAGCTATGGTGTGAATGTGGAAACCGTCTTCAGTAGCGGAAGCGGTGGAAAATGTGCGTTATGCGGAGGAACACATGAATTTAACTGGGGGTACAAGACTGACATTTCTGCATCGTCCTGGATTCGTAGGGAAGGCCCCGAGGACATTTCCCAGGGGAGGGGGCTCAAGGCCACTGCCATATGGTAACAGAGTCGTGCCAAGGACAGTAGCCGTAGGGATTTCAATGGCAGTGAGTGCAACATCTTGTTCATCGCCAATGACGCAGACAGGTCCATGGCCATCTCAGGGAACAACTAGTAGGGGCAGGGGTTCCAGGGGAAGGAACTCATTTCAAAGACAGTCACATAACAGTGCACAGGTTCAATCTCGTGTTACCTGTTGGGGGTGCGGAGGACCCCATTACTAGCGTGACTGCCCAGAGTTATAATCAGGGTTCGTGCATAGAGAAGGAAGGGCACCGATGGGGAGAGCAAGTAGCAATGGTTAATCATTGTCAGGACAAACATCAATCCACGGTGGTGGAGTCATCAGGTATGCTAAATCATATCAATGTTATGATTTTATTTGATTCTGGTGCGACAGATAGTTTCATTTCACCATCTGCATTAGAAAAGAGTGGGTTGGTAGCCTACGAGCACAATGAATTTAAACAAGTCGAGAAGGCTTTGGGGGAAAAACAAGTGGTAGGACCTAGTGTTGATAATTGTATAGTAGACCTGGGAGTGTGTACTACCAGGTTGAAAGTATACGTCACTGCTCTCGGGGCATATGACCTAATCATTGGAATGGATTGGTTAGCAACTCACCAAGATTTGGTAGATTGTTTCGCAAAGAGGGTGCTTTATGTTGACGATGAGGGAAGGCCAGTAGAGATCCAGGGTGTACGAAGAAAAGTGTCATTATGCTTTATCTCAACTATGAAGGTTAAGTGATGCTTGAGACAAGGGTGTCGACTATATGTAGTGGAAGCAGTGAACGAAAGGAAGGGACCCTCATTGGATCAGTACCCGGTATTGTCAAAATTTAAGGATGTTTTCTCGAGCGAGTTACCAGGGTTGCCTCCTGAGAGGGAACTTGATTTTACTATCGAGCTAAAACCTGGTGCAGAACCAATCTCCAAGACTCCGTATCGGATGACAACGCCGAAACTTTGTGAATTGCAAATGAAGTTGAAGGAGTTGTTAGACTTAGGGATAATAAGGCCCAGTGTCTCACCCTGGGGTGCACCAGTAAGTTTTGTAAAGAAGAAGGATGGATCCCTACGATTGTGTATAGACTACAGGGACTTGTGTTGGTTGTGGAGCTTGATTATCTTCCTGATGCAGAGGTCCTTTGCTTTCAGCCGTGTTTATACCCCATGAAGTATTTACACCCCAGAAGTATGTACACTCTTCCACGTGGGGGAGTGCAGAGGGGGGGTACCCCCTCTGCGGGGTCCATCCCCTCGACTGGGGGGTCTGGGGGCAAGCGGGCCCCCAGCGGGGGTTCAGGGGCGAAGCCCCCGAAGCAAAAATTGCCTTATAAAAGTATATTGTAATTTCATTGTAAACCTGGACCGTTGATTATAAGGTCGCAGATCTAATGGTAGAGATTATGTTAGGGTTTTTTGCCCTAGAAGGCAACCCTCTTTTATGAGGGAAATGTATTGCGGCTATGTATGAGAGTGAATATTGTATTCTAAGAGAGGAGACTGTGAGAGAAAGAAGAGGAAGTTACAGTGGATTTTTGCTGTAGGTTGTATCCCTTCATTTGCTGGATAATAATAAAGGAAGGACCTAGCAATTTCTCTGGTGGACGTAGCCCACACTGGGTGAACCACGTAAATCTGTGTCTCTCTTGTATTGTGTGTCTTCTGTGTTTTTGTTTCT
>JASDQU010101324.1:331539-352597 GCA_032191745.1 Picea mariana | reverse complement strand
CAGTTGGGCCAGAATTGACTCAGGAGATGGAAGAACAAGTGATTCAGATTAGGCAGAGACTAAAGGAAGCACAGGATAGGCAGAAAATTTATGCGGATGCACACAGGACCGACCGAAGTTATGAAGTGGGAGACCAGGTTTTCATTTGCATCAGGCCTAATAAGATTACCATACAAGTCAGGAAGGGAACAAAGTTGTCACCTCGATTTATAGGACCATTCATAATCCAAGAGAAAATTGGACCCATTGCCTATCGTCTCATACTGCCACCCCACTTGCATAAAGCTCATAATGTATTTCATGTATCTATTTTACGTCATTATGTTGCTGATGAATCACATAAACTAAATTGGAAGGAATTGCAGGTATCGAACGTGGGAACCCTCACGGTAGAACCATTACACATATTGGACTGTAGATTCTGACAGCTCAGGAACCTTCTGGTAGACCAAGTTAAGGTCTAGTGGGACAAGTATAGTCCAGGATCTGCTACTTGGGAAGACGCTGAGACACTACGGTGAGACTATCCCTCACTTTTTTGACCACCTCGAGAACATGTTTCTCGAAGGTTGGGTGTATGTAACACCACCTTTTGACTTAGACAACTAGGATTACCTAAGGCCTATATACTTTATTTTCTAGTCACAATGAAACTATTAAGTGATACAGCTAAACTTTAAATGTATGAACTTTATGTATGATTAAATGTTATTGATGATGATGTATGTAATGCGATCTATTATGTGAATGTAAATTTTACGAATGTTTAAACGTTATTGATGATGATGTATATGATGCGACATATTGTGAGAATGTGAATTTAATGAATGTTTAAATGCTATTGGGATGATGTTGGATATGATGCAGTCTATTTTGGGTAAATGATAATCTTATGAATGGGTGTTGAAATTGAATTATGGGATATTATGAGATCTATTTCTAACTTGAAAACTTTGATGTTAATTTATTGGTACAAGGATACCAAAATTAAATGATGATAGTATGCAATTACATGATGATAATGCATAGAAATGTATGAGTTTTTGTTATAGACTAATCTGCAGGTTATGGGCTATGAAATAGCCAAAGGATAAAGTTGATGAAAGTGGATATCATGACCACTAGCCAAGAAACACTATGGTATGAATATTGCATGTGAAATTATATTGGTTTGGATGCAATGCTATGATATGTGGACCAGTGCAGGATTTCAGGTGATGACACTGCCCAAAACCGAATAAACAATGACAAAACCCCCAACAACACAGTGCCACTGTATATTCCCTTGTAGGGTGTGGACCCTAGTTATGATTAGGAGGGGTGGAGGCATTTCCCACCGTATATCCTCGGAAACATGAAGTCATGGGAGGACAGTGTTAGTTCACGCTCCCCAATACATGTGATGATGACTGTCAGATGCCTGCTAGGGAAGCTTGGTCGAGATCGTGAAACTTCCACTTACGGGTTCTATTTGGAGTTACGTCAATATAGTTGACGCTCCAAGATAGTCTAGCAGAGGGAGGATAGGAATGGAGATGGAAGTAGGTTAGGGAGGAAGGATGAGTAGTAATAGTTGAGAAGGTATGGAGATCTATCTTGTGGTGGAATTTAATGTTATCCCTTCAAAAAAAAGAAAAGAAATGTGTATATATGAATATTCATAATTACGTAACTAAACCACAGTTGTCTAAATAAAAATTGTTGAGCTGGATAATAGTAATTAAGGGATTTCTCAAACAATTGATTGGTTTGTTGTCTTTTATAAAAGACTAGTCTTGCTGACTGGATTGGATGCATACATAAATTACTAAAGGATGGTAGTTTTGATTATTAGTACATGCATGAGACTTGTATGTACTAGCTACACATGCATTTCTTGTACATATACACTAGTATGTATGAGTTTTCTTGACTTACTTACTGATAATGTCGATTAATTGTTATGAATGTGTGAACCATGTTTATTTTCCTTTGTACCATAAGATACCTTAACTTCGGGATGAAGTTTCCTGAAGGGTGGGTGTATGTAACAACCCTAGTTGAATATATGCTTAGGGATTATTAAGTAAAAATTTATTAGGTAATTATTTTTTCCTAACATGTTATTAACTAAACAAAGATTGGTATAATGATATTAATTAAATATTAATTAATTAATTAATTACCTATCGCATTGAATGAACAGGGTAATAAATTTAAGAGGGTTAATAAATTATATTGTTTAATTAAATGATCTACATATACTAGGGGATAAGAAGCATTAATAAATAAGGATAAGGAGCATTAATAATAGGGTAAAGCATTAATAATTAGATAAGATAATAAATGTGTAGGTAAGGAAATAAATTGAAGAGAAAGGGCGGTGAAGGGGGGATATGAGCGGAAGAGGGTTTACGGAAGAGAGGATTATCATTCTACTTGGACTTTGGGGAGGGCTCTCTTGCATTGGGGGGATTTTCTGGAGAGAGTTTGAGTTGGGGAGTCGGGGAAAGGTTCAGTACAGGGGGCACCGATTTGCTGGAGGTTTTGGGCAGGGGGGCCAAGATATCCATATGGTATCCTAGAGATAGGAAGTTGTCCTAGTTGGCAGGGTGGAAACACGGTTTTGGGCAGTGTTTGACACAGTTTCAACAATGAACAACCAGATCGACAGGGGAATTAGCATCAGGGGGAGGTAATTTATTTATTCTGTTAAGTAATTCTTATGCTGTGGATAAAATTTTAATTTTTGTCGAATATCATATGCTCATATGTTGGTGACTAAATTATTTTTGTATGAAAAAGAATTATATGCTAAATCAAATTAAATTTTGTATTTTTACGGTTGTTACATACTTCAGGGTGACACGATGGGGCAAGGATAGGTGGTTATAGCTACCTTCCGGTTGTAGCCGGAGAACATAGGGGNTCATATGCTCATATGTTGGTGACTGAATTATTTTTGTATGAAAAAGAATTATATGCTAAATCAAATTAAATTTTGTATTTTTACGGTTGTTACATACTTCAGGGTGACACGATGGGGCAAGGATAGGTGGTTATAGCTACCTTCCGGTTGTAGCCGGAGAACATAGGGGGTTGTACCCTCCTTTTGGTTGTAGCCATAGAATTGGGGAGTTGGAGCTTCCCTCAAGTTGTAGTCTGAGAAACTAGGGGGTTGGAGCCTCCTTCCAGTTGCAACTGGAAAACAAAGGAATTTGGTGCTTCCAATGAATGTGATTCTTCAAGACATATAATAAAAATCATTATGTGGTTTTCTCCTGATTTGGGTTTCCACCTAAAACATTGGTTCACTTTGTATGTGTGTGATTGTTTATTTCTTACTTCTCATTATTGGATAATAATTCTACATTGATATAACATTTGAAGAAAAATGATTATAATTACGCTATTACTGATTCACCCCCCCTCAAAGTAATCCAACAATTGGTATCAGAGAAGGTTCCTTCGGAAATCAGTTTAACCATTGAAAGGTAGATCATGGAGAGTACCAACTTGTATAAAAATGGAATACCACAGTTTGATGGACAAAAGTATGTTTTTTTGAGAATAAGGGTGAAGACATATATACAGGCACAAGGATTTCAAGTTTGGCAATCAATTGTAGATGGATACACAACACCATCAGTTCCACCAACAAATGACAAAGCGGTGAAACTCGGTGAGAATAATTCCAAAGCCAAAAATGCACTTTTAAATGGTCTCAGTGATATGGTATTCACCAAAGTTGCACATTGTAAATCTGCTAAAGAGATTCAGGATAAGCTTCGAAATATTTATGAAGGAGATTCAAAAGTCAAAGAAACAAATTTTCAAACTTACAGAGGTCAGTTCGAACAACTAAAAATGAAGGAAGATGAAAATATCACAGCCTACTTCTTACGAGTCGATGAAACAGTGAATGAAATCATAAGATTGGGAGAAGAAATCGAAGAATCTATAATTGTTCAAAAGGTACTAAGATCTCTTCCTATGAGATTCAACCCTAATATATTAGCACTAGAAGAAATATCGGATCTAAACTCAATAAGCATGGATGAACTTCAAGGAATATTCACAGCATATGAGATGAGAATTGAATAGGAAAATCCATATGTAAAAGAAGCATCCTTCAAAGCATTGAAAAGATCAAAGCAAAGGAAAAAGGAACAAGAAGAATATAGCAGCAACAATGACGTCTCAGAAGATGATGAAGAAGTGGCCAACTTCGTCAAAAGACTGAACAAGGGAACCAACGGTAGGTATAGAGGTAGGCTTCCTTTAATTTGTTTTAATTGTGATGGTATTGGTCATTTTTCTAACAAATGTCCTCATAAGAAAAAGAGAAATGATGAAGGTTACTCAAAAGGCAGACAAACATATAAAGGTAAAATAACTACAAAGAAAGTTTTCAAGAAAATATTTTCCACCAAAGAAGACATCTCATCGTCATATGAAGATGAAGTCAGTGAGTGAAACAGGGAGAGTTCTATTCATGGCAGTAGAAGACTATGATAAAGAAGACTCCGAAGAAGAATATGAATAAGCATATGAAGAACAAATTGAAGAGGCAGAATTTGACTTTCGAGAAGAATTAATGAGTTCCATAGAAGTTATCAGAAGAGAAAAGAAGAAAAACAAGAAATTACAAGTAGAACTAGATAAGAAAACAAACACTCAAGAACTAGAACAAATGATCACAAAATTGAAGGTTCAAATAGAAGAAGATAAAATAATTGAAGAAGCACTCAAAGAATAGCTAGAAGGAAAGGATAGGATCATTGGAAACCTGGAAGCAAAGATTGTCACACTAAGAAAGAATATTCAAAAGAAAAATATGTAGAATATCTCAAAAGTTATGGATGACATTATTAGCAGTCAAAAATCTCATCTTGAAAAGTCCAAACTTGGATACAATCAGACAGAAAATGGATCAAGCTCCAAAACAATAGAGCAAGAAACAAATCCAAAAAGCTATGCAGAAACAATCAAAGAGGATAAAAATATATACAAGGAAGATTACAGGGACACTCCTCCACCGATAAGATTCAGATTTCATAATCAACAGCAGATAGACAAGCCTCAAGAAGAAGAAGGATTAATAAGAGCACCTCCTTTCATAAGATCTTCAACTACCAGGTATCAAACTATATTTTTTGGTTTATGTTATGCATGTAATAATTTTGGACATAAAGTTGTAAATTGCAGAGCTAACAACAAGAACAATAACTACTTTGAGAGCCATACACAAAGGGGTTATTCAAGAATACCTAGTGAAACACAGAGAAGAAGTTACAACAGGTTTGAATCTTTGAGCATTGAAGTGGAATGTTACAAATGTAACAATTTTGGACACATGGCCAAAAATTGCAGAATGACAGTCCCTCCTAAAGAACCTCAACAGAGTCACAAACAAGAACCTCAGAAAATGACATGGATAAGAAAGCAAGATCAGTATAGCAATGAAGACTGCACAATCTCTCTAAAATATAAACAGAAGAAAAGTGGTTGGTATGTTGACATTGGATGTTAAAAACACATGACAAGTGATAGAGACAAGTTTATTACATTACGAAATGAAAGAGATGGATCAATATCCTTCAGAAATGATGATTAAGCCAAAATCATTGGAAAAGACACAGTCTGAATTGGGAACAAGAATGAAAAGGTAGAAAATGTTCTACTAGTAGAAGATATGAAACATAATATTTTAAGTGTGAGTCAAATGTGTGACCAAGGTCATAAAGTTACTTTTGATTCACAAAAGTGTTATACAAGAAAAGAAGGTTCGGGGAAATTGGTCGCTATAGCTGCAAGAACTTCAAGCAACATAATGAAAAATGTTGTCTAGGAAAGGAAGATGAAAGTTGGTTATGGAATAGAAGAATGGGTCACATGCTTTTTGATAACCTTATCAAAGTTAGAAAAAGAGAAGCAGTCAGAGAAATGCCCCAGATCATGAAACCAACCAACACTTTATGCAAGCATTGCCAACAAGGAAAGGAAACAAATACTAGATTCAAATCAAAGGAATATTCAACAACAAAGCCACTAGAAATTGTGCATACTGATCTAGTTGGACTAACTACAACAAAAGGATTAAAAGGTGAGAGATACTTTATGTTATTAGTTGATGATTATACGAATGACCGCAGTTTTCTTTCTCAAGAACAAGTCAGACGCTTCTGAAAACTTCAAGATCTACAAGGAAATGGTTGAAAATGAGATGGATTCAAGAATCAAATGCTTAAGATCGGATAATGAAGGAGAATTCACCTCAAAGGAATTTATGGACTACTGCAGCAATCATGGAATAAAAAGACAATTCTCCGTCACTAGGACACCTCAATAGAATGGATTTGTTGAAAGAAAGAACGGGAAAGTACAAGAAATGGCTTGAACAATGATAATGAATTCAAAGTCGATAGATTTGTTTTGGACACAGGCAATGCATACAATGGTTCACATTCAAAACAGAGTAATGATTAGAAAAAACACTGATAAAACTCCCTACGAGCTATGGAAAGGAAGACCAACAAATGTGAAGCACTTAAGAGTTTTTGGAAGCAAATGCTACATCAAAAGAGAAGATGGAAGAATGGGAAAGTTTGACTCTTGTGTAGACAAAGGAATACTTGTTGGTTACTCAAGTACAAGGAAATCATACAAATGTTACAATATAAGATTAAACAAAGTTCTAGAAAGCATCAACGTAAAAATTGATGAAACAGGTAGGCTAGAATTAAAGGAAGAAGAAAACAAATCAATGGAAAAACTTTTCTAAGAAGAAGATGAAAAAGAAGTAGAAGAGGAAGATGAATATGAAGAGAATCTGACAGAAGCAGAAGACAAAGTTCAACAAGTATCTCCAAAGCCACCTAGCAAACGAGTACAGAAGAATAATCCTTCAGATCAAACTATTGGAAACAAAGATGCAGGAGTTGAGACTATAGGAAAAATCCGTTCACCAGAGCAAACACACCTAGCACTCTTATCTACAATTGAACCAAACTGTTTTGAAGAAGCCAACAAAGATGAATTTTGGAATAAGGCCATGGATGAAGAATTGGATCAAATAGAGAAAAATTACACTTGGGAATTGGTTCCAAGACCAAAGAATAAGAATGTGATCGACACAAAATGGGTTTTCAAGAATAAATTGAATGAAGATGGACAGGTTACAAGGAACAACGCTAGATTGGCATGTAAAGGATATGCACAGATTGAAGGAATCGACCTTGAAGAGACATTTGCCCTAGTTTCTAGAATGGAAGCAATCCGTTTGATTTTAGCTTATGCATGCTCCAAAAATGTTAAAGTATATCAAATAGCTGTAAAATCATCTTTTCTGAATGGGGAACTTGAAGAAGAAGTCTACATTGAACAACCACAAATATTTCAGTTGTTAGAGAACACAGACTATCTGTGTAAATTAAAGAAGGCCTTGTATGGTCTAAAACATGCTCCTAGAGCATGGTACTCTAGACTGGATAAGTATCTGTAGCAGGCAAGGTTCAGAAAAGGAAGTGCAGACAACAACCTCTACATCAAGGTAAGTCAAGGTGATATTTTATTAATTGAAGTTTATGTTGATGATATTATTTTTGGTAGTGATGATGACAGGTTAAGCCAGAAATTTGCAAAAGACATGCAGAAAGAATTTGAAATGTCATTACTTGGAGAACTATATTTCTTTCTGGGACTTCAAATACATCAAATAAATGGAGGAATTTTTATTTCTCAAGCCAAGTAAATCAGAGAAATGCTAAAGAGGTTTGGAATGGAAGATTGCAAACCAGTTATCACTCCCATGCAAACCAATTATAAGTTGAGCAAAGATGATGATTCAAAGTCTACAGATCAAAGGCAATATAGGTCAATGATTAGAAGCCTACTATATGTGACAACATCCAAACCAGATGTAATGCAGGCAGTTGGACAGGTGGCACGATTTCAAGCAACACCAATGGAATCACATGTATTAGAAGTAAAGAGGATATTCAAATATCTCAAAGGAACATAAGAGTTTGGATTATGGTATCCAAAAGGAAAAGATCTATCACTTATTGCCTACATAGATGTAGATTGGGCATGTTGTATTGATGACCGACGAAGCACCAGTGGAGCAACATTCTACTTAGGTGAGTGTTTGGTATCATGGCTAAGAAAGAAACAATCATCAATATCTCTATCTACGGCCGAGGCAGAGTATATTGTGGCAGTAGGATGTTGTACACAAGTTCTTTGGATGAAACAAACTTTGACAGATATACAGGTTGAGTATGATGAGCCCATTCCAATATATTGTGATAATACAAGTGCCATCAGTATCTCAAAAAACCCGGTGATGCACTCCAAGAAGAAGCACATTCCAATCAAGTATCACTTTCTACGAGAACAAGTTGTAGAAAAGAACATCAGAGTTGAGTATGTGGGCACAAAAGAACAAGTCGCAGACATATTTACAAAACCACTTCCACGGGAAGCCTTTGAATATCTTCGTCAAAGGCTTGGAGTTATTTCTACTCCAAAATGAATGCTTTTTGAATGCTTATCTTATATGTCTTAGATGTACATGAGGAAGAACCATAAGAGGACAGTTCAGTCAGGGGGAGCAGCCCCAGATGGAAAGATACATTTTCCATTGATAACAAAGGGGGGGAGATTTATCAAATGTAGAGGACAGAGGCAGATTTATCAAATGCAGAGGATAGAGGCATGGTTCCAGGGGGAGCGTGAATGATATGATTTTAGTATTGCATTAGAGTGTTGCGATCAATGCCAAAGGGGGAGATTGTTGATTAAGGTTGGTTGCCATTGATGTCAACCCTTGAAAAAAGCCCCGTAGCACAAAGGTTTGGGTAATGGACACAAGAGTGTTTGATGTAAATATGACTCATTATTTTTTTTTCATGGTTGATAAGAAGTAAATATGGATGAACTCCAAAGTGGTCCCCTTATGGTGAAATCCCTCATGGGAAGACGCTTTGCGGAGTAAGTGAGCCCATGATTAATTGTGGAATTATGAGATGAAGGATAGTGAATTTGTTAGGGAAAATATCCTAGATGGATATTTCTTGTCATTCCATTTCTGGTGGTATGTAGAACATCACATAACTCCTCACGGTTAGAGAGTTATGACCATGTGAAGTTGGAGAACCCAGGTTTGGGTAATAGACCCAAGTTTTTTTTAGGGATAACGGTATGATTTTTTCTATATTTGAAGGTAATACTATTATATATGTATAGTACATGTCATTCCATTTATGGTGGTATGTGGACTGTCACATAACTCCTCATGGTTTGAGAGTTATGGCCTTACGAAGTTGGAGGACCCTCATATGTCATCTAGAAGCCCCAAAAGGTCAAAGTAGCCAAAGTGGTTTAAGAGATTTTAAAAGGTAAATAATAAAGTGAAGTGATGAGTGTATTATAATTCAAAGTGAATACAAAATAAATTATTTCAATAATAAATTTAATGGATAAATTAGAAGTGGATTAACCCTAAAATAAGGAAAGTGGGCCAAGTGACCTAGAATATGTTTTTAAGGAAGCTACTTGGAGAGTATAAATAAGAGGCAAGGCTCTCTCATTTTAATCACACTTGAGAATATTGAATATATATAGGTGTCTTAGATAAACAAAGATATCTAAGACTAATTTTTGAGGGAAGTTAAAGGAAAGAAGGCTGAAATGAAAGGAAGGATAAATTCTTTTGATGATGCTTTCTAAGGTATGTTATTTACAGGTCATCTCACCATTTTCTCTATAACGTTTTTTCTATAATGCTTCAAACCATGAAAATTCGATTCCATTGAGAAAACATACCCAAGTATCTATGGTAAAAAAATCATCTTGTGGGTCGTTGTATTTTTGGAGTTACACTTTGTGGAAAATAGGGTTTGTGGCTAGTCCTGAAACTAGTCAAAAACAGGTGTTTCGGGTAAAAACGTCATAATTTCTTCATAACAGATCAAAATTTAGTGAGACAAAATGTGTTGTTTATTTTACAATCTTTTGTATGTTTTCTAATAGTTTCAGATCAATTCAATTAATATTTCATGCAGGGCATGCTCTACAAGGTAGCTCTCTAGAATAAGCCATAATTCAACAAGGTATGCAATTTTTGCTATAAATCCTTTTCTAAGAGGTTCCAAGTAGTGACACCTGGAGGAATTGCATAAAACAAACTGAAGAAAATTGTGTATCAGTTTCATATCTTTATACATTACAGGTTCAAAGTTATGATTACTTCAAGTTAGGGTTGTTGACTAATCCAAAAACTAGGCATGTGAGACTAAAGAAACGTTTGATGAAAATGCTATTCTCGTATTGTTAAAGTTAAGGAAGGTTTGTAGGAATGTGATGATATACACCTGGTCTATTATAGAGTGACAAATCATATTTGGATGATGAAATTGATGAGGTCTTTTGGTTGAGGTACATGTTGAGTACATGGTTGAGACAAGTAGTTGATGAGTTGGCACATACATGAGTTGTATAGTTGATGATGTTGGTACATATTGATGAGTCATAGTTAATTAGTAGTTGAAACAGGATTGGTACATACTTTTTACATGGTTGGATGCACTTGTTTAGGGTACATGTTGATTATAGGTTGTTTGGTATAGGTTGGTGCATGGTTGATGCACTTGTTTATGGTACAGGTTGATTACAGGTTGAGGTACAAGTTGATGCATGGTTGATGCATGGTTCAAATTTATTGGTATAGGTTTAAAATGGTATATCTCATAGTGATAGTGTGATAGTGGTTCAATCATTCTACTTCTAGTTCAGGGTGGCAGGATGGGGCAAGGACAGGTGGTTGTAGCCACCTTCCAGTTGTAGCCGAAGAACATAGGGGGTTGTAGCCTCCTTATGGTTGTATCCAGAGAATTGGGGAGTTGGAGCTTCCCTCAGGTTGTAGCCTAAGAAACTAGGGGGGTGGAGTCGCCTTCCAGTTGCAGCTGGAAAACAAAGGAATTTGGTGCTTCCAATGAATGTAATTCTTCAAGACATATAAGAAAAAGCATTTCGTGGTTTTCTCCTGATTTGGGTTTCCACGTAAAACACTGGTGTAATGTGTATGTGTTTTATTGTTTATTTATTACTTCTCATTATTGGATAATAATTCTACATTGATATAAAATTTGAAGAAAAAATATTTTAATTATGCTATTACTGATTCACCTCCCCTCTCAGTAATCCAACAGTACCAACCATGTACATCAAACATCTCCATCAACACCTCTACCATACCATGTACCAACAGTGTACCATAACAAGTGCCTCAACAATATACCATACGATATACCATATCACTCATGATATGTCTCAATCATGCCATACACCATAACATCATAAACATGTAACCCTCAACACATGCATATAAATATTCTTGTAACTATATAATAGACCCGGTGTATGTGATCATAGTCCTGTAAACCTTCCTCAACTTCAACAAGAAGAGAATAATATCTTCATCAAACTTTACCTTAGTCTCACGGGACTAGTTTTTGGATTAGTCACAAACCATAAATTTAAACAATCATAATTATGTACTTGTAATGAATAAAGTCTTGAAACTTGTACCCAATATTTTTCGATTTCTTCTCTACAATTCCTCTAATTTTCACTACTCATAACATCCCATAAAAGGAGTTATAGAAAAAATGGCAAACCTTTCTGAATTTTGGATTATTCTAGATAGTGAACTTGTAGAGCGTATCGCACGAGGAATATTTGATATCCGGATCTGAAAATTTCACAAAAAATACTACGTCTTGTACTCTATTCAATGAATTTGGTCTCATGGAATTTGGATTCTCCATAAATAAGTTAGGAATGTTTTACCTAGAATGCTTGTTTGTGACTAGTTTCAAGACTAGCCAAAAACCCTATCTTCCACAGAGTGTATCTCCCAAAATAAAACGACCCAGATGTTAAAATTTCTACCACATGTATCGTGCTATGTTTTTTCAATAGCCTCCATTTGTTCTATATGTTTCATTCCAGAAAAAATGTTATAGTGAGAATGGTAAGATGACCTGTAAATAACATACCTTATAAGAAATTCTCATAAGACTTCATCCTCCCTTGTAATTTCACCCTTCTTTAATTCATATTCCCTCTAAAAAATGCCTCATATGTCCTTGGTTACCTCAGATAAGAATCACTTGATCACTTAGATAGATATTCAATGAACTTGTGTGTATCAAAAATGTACTTATGAGAGACTTCTTTAGGTGTATTTATACTTTTCCTAGGTAACCTCTTTCCTTAACTTTAGGACCTCTTTCCTTAACTTTATGGATTCTTGAACTTTATTATGACAACCAATTTACCCTTTAATTAATTGACTTGTAACCAACTAGGGGTTTCTTGACTATTTTTCGGGGCTTCCAACTTCACAAGGCCATATCTCCCTTATCGTGAGGAACCACATGGTGTATGACATGACGAGTAATATCCATCTACGAGTGTCATATCTACATTTACCTTGTCCTTAATTTTCATATTATTAAACCAACTTCGGGTTCCATAGCCACACCTATGGAGCTCCTTGTATACTTCTTCAAATGCACCCATATCATCAACCATCAATGAAAACTGACTCACCATGAATTTCAACCACATATCTAGGGCTTACATACTTCTCCAAGGGTTTACATCAATCTATGAGAGTTTAAATAAATGAAAACCAACTATCCAAACCAATTGTCCAACAAATCACCTAGAAGTAGCTTTGTCTCCTATACTAGATCCGCTACCACAATTTCTCTCCAATATGCCTAATTGGTTTCTCCCTCTGTCACCAAGGAAATTCTTTCTCTCCATTCCTCCTAAATAGATGCATCCTTGGTCACTGAAGAAAATCCTATTATCTGGAATTATCCCTCCCTAGAAGACACCCTTCTCTTAGAATCCTCACTCCTGGTCATCCTTCCTATCCATATCAACCCATGACACCCTCCTAACACTATTGGAATATTCCTCTCTCCCATGTGTACCTGAAGGTTGATTCCTGCTGAATGAATGAATATAACTCTAAATAACCTCCGGAGCTACCTGCTCTTTTTCCATTGTCCTCTGCATAGTCCTAGGAGACTGTTCCTCCCCACTGGATATTGAGGGTTGAATCCTTTTGAACTCTAGCTCCATCTAATCCTATACCACTAGTGTTATAGCCCTAAAAACCCCTACTCATGCATACACGTCCTTGGCCCTCTTACTCGCATATTTTTCCAAAGCACTGAAGAGAGGGTATTCTTAAAAAATATTTTTTTAGAAGATGTACGCACCCTGCACCATTATATCCCATGTACATATGATTTTTGAACCACTGCATATTGCATACATACACTTGTTGCACCATTAGAACCCACATATGCTTGCAAAAGTTGAAAAAATGAAAAAGGTGCAAGGAATTCATTGAAATTCACGGGCTATTGGAGGTTTCCCAACCAATTCACCTGCTATAGCCCATTATCCAATCGAATAACCATCCTTTTTTCATATAAAAGGAGGTTTTTGGGTCTCATTTCACATCCAAGAATAAGAACAGTGAAAATCTGCCCAATTTCACTTCCCCTCCTTGCCCAAGCTTTTGTTACCTTTTGTGAGATATTGCCTTATCTTTCCCTCATCAACCCCTTCTTCCTCCATTCAATCCATTCTCTTCCTTGAGGTCATCAGAATATTGAGAGAAGAATTCCATTCAAGGTTCACTTGGAGCATGGTAAAGAGGATCCCAGACCAGGTTCATAGAATGATGGCCAACACAGATTGTAATTTTAAGTCTTTGTATGATAAATACAAAAATAACATTTTCCTGTCCCAAATGATGATGTTTTGTGTATTTTCATTGATTTATATTTAGCATTTGATATCTAACCCTAACTCATGAATAGAATAACATTATTGTAGTCCTTGTTTTCCTATATTTGGATGTAGGTCAACCTTTGGGGGATACGTGCAGTCATTGGAACTACCAAGCTTCAGGAGATCATCACCAGACATGGGATCAAAGGTACAGTTACCTGATCTCTTCTCTTATTGCTTTCTTTTTGTTTTCTTTGGTATGTTTGGGGTAGAATAGAGAATATATTAAATTTTAGATGGTCATTCGCTCTATCTACATCTTAATCCTTGGTGTAGTTAAAGGGGGGATTTTCCCGCTAGCATAACCGACGACCATACTGGGGAATGCCTTTAGGGAATTTTAGGGTATTTTGGGTTGTTTGATTGGTTTTTTTTCCTTTCAATTTTATTTCAAGTTTGTTGAGTCTGTCAAGGGATTCTGGTCACCTCTAGGGTGCATACCAGTTGTCCCTTCCCTGTAAGATGCCTGGTCTTTTCATTTTTTGAAAAGATACAGAGGTGTATGTGCCCTGTCTTGGGTAAGCTCATGTACATACGTTCTCTGCACAATAAAAAACCCACGTACATACATAGGCTACTAATGTAAGAACCCACGTCTCTGTTTCATGAAAGTTTTTTGAAAAAGGGAGTTTTCCTCTTTCCTGATTGAAGTTCACACTTAGGGATTTATTGGATTAGTCTAGAGCCTCTATTTGTGGCCATAGACTAGGTATAGGTTTCATTTTACTTGTTTCCTTAGTCTTCTTGTGTTTACCCTTAAAAGGTTTTAAGCAAGTTGTTGAGTCTTAAGATCTTCCTTTTTGGTTTATTGACTGAATCCCTGCAATCCTCAGTTGGCTAAAGGTATTTTCCAGTCCTTTTTCAGTTTTATTTTTATCCTTTTTAGTTTCTTTGAAAAAAGAAAAAGTTTACTTCATTTTTTCTCTTTAAAGCGGTTAAAAAAAAAATCAGTTTCTTGGATTTTCAGTTTGGTAAAGTAGTTAAAGTTGTTATTTGAAAAAAGGAAAAATAGTCTTGATTGTCAAGTTATTCTTGATTTCTTGAAACATAAGTAGCTTGTAGTCAATAAAAATCAAGTTTTATGTTTTCTTTACAAGATCTTGAAATGTTAGTTAAGAAAAGTTAAGTTTACAAAGAGTTAGTTACAAACTTTTCTTTTAAATTCAAAGTAATTTTTCTTTCAAGTTCTTTAATTTTATCCTCATTTTTGTCTCTTTGTAAAACCATTAGTTTCACTACCGTACCTTGTGATTAAATCAAGACTTTAAAAAGAACACTTAATCTAAAATACACTAGACTTTTATGTTTGTAGGGTTTACAAACTAGTTTAGGGTTTTAGGGCCTTGAGATAGGTTTGGAGAGGAAACTCTTCAAGGCCATGTTAAATCAAACATTGGAGTCTGAGTTAGGGATCGCTTAAGTCTAGTGTCATAAAAGTTAGCCGGGACCCCCCTCTAACACAGGGGATAAACAGGAGGTCGCGTGATGAAAGGCAAGGGAGATAACCCCTCCAAAGTCAGACTGAACGTAGTGGGGATCATATATTGAAGGTCTTTCTTAGGAATAATATCGACTTCATTTACCTACGGAGCTTCACGGAGCTTGAATCTGTTCGAGATCCTCTGTTGTCTTCCAGACCATTTTATTTCGATACCCTTGATAGGATTCAGACTTGTTATCCTTCTCATTATGATATGCTAGACTATCGATTATACCCGCCTGGTGACTGACTGCGAGCTGACAACCTAACTATGTGACTCTATGTTTGAGTTGCACTTGCACCGGTTAGTTTCTCTAGTGTCGATTGGTGTAACTGTCCTTCCTACTAGATTGTCAACTACTTGATTTGTCTTTAGGAAGCCTTTTTTGTGTGTTCTTGGTTTTCAACGCTAGTTAAGACTTACTGTGTCGGTTGATCATTTCACAAGGTGGAAGATCAACAACTTCGTTGGTGACTCAAAAAGGCTTTAGGGCCTATCGTCAGTTACATTGGATCCACCTCCACCACTATTGTGATGAAGAATTGACAAAGAAGGATCGTTCGAAGCGACCAAGCCGTAAGAAACTGTGCCCAAGCCTGCTCCATGAGGAGACTATTCAACTATAGAGGAACCTACCATTTCTGACCTTGAGACAGAGGAACTTAGGCCAGACAACCCTCTGATTACTGACTTGTCGGCACCGATCTTGATTCGTATTTCTCTCCTCAAGGTGACACCTTCTGAGTGCCAGCTAGTCCTACAAGCAGCAATTGAAGTGAATGTTGTTACTTCATCAGGGAGTCCTCATACTACCGTTATGACTACTACTTCAGGAGGCATCCTACCTCCTCTCCCACCTTTTCTAGTCAATACCATAGTGGTCTCGACTCCCTCAACTTCGGGCAGTGGTCTGATACCATTATCGGCTTCGACCACTGCTCTGTTTACTCAAAGTGTGATGGAGAATCCCTTCTCATATGGGATGCTCAATTTTGATTCAAACTCGGTTCTTACTTACTCGACCTTACAGATGATGGGTCTGGGGACAAGGAGCTCAAATTATCCTGTGAAAGGGTCAACTAGGGGTGCTTCTATCCCTTTTAATGCTATCCCTTATGGTGGGGGTCATATACCTCCTTCGTCCCCTTCGCTCGGTGGTGCTTTTCAGCAACCAATAGGGCCAAATGCTAATTATATCTTGTTTGGTGGAGGAAATTTAGGACCTTCATCTTAAAAACATCAGTGGGATATATGTCATTCTCTTTGTTTGATGCATTTGGGAATAATATGTTTTCTTYGAATGTTGTCTCAGTTGGGGGCAACCCCAATTTTGGTCAATAAAACCCATTGCAAGGTACTATTCCTTCACAGGGAGTGRCGACTGGAGTTTTCTCCACACGGGGTCTTTGGAATCCCTGACAGGGATTAGTTCCTTCATAAGGGATTCTGATCGGGGGAAACCCCTTCCATACTCAATGGAACCCTAGGGAAGTCTCSATACCCATACCCGTTGGATCAACGAGGGGCATCCCCTTCCAAAGTCCTTGGAACATAATGCGGGGAGAAATCCCCACACAAGCTATGTCATCCAATCATGGGATTCAGTCGATGATACCCTAATAGATGAATCTACCCTATGCTAATCAAGGCCATAGTTTTTACTAAAAACCTGGCCAACAGTCCAACTTTTCTTGGAAACCTGGTGCCATTCAAACTCCAGGACCCTCTTTTCCTGGAAATAGTTCACAACCGAAACTACCGTTTCTGGAAACGCTATATCTTCTAGACTTGTCTAGATCACTGAACGACCCAATTTGTCATGATCCGTGTTGGCCCCCCATGCCAACTAATTTTCCCTTAGATATTCATAAATTTGAAGGCAAGCCTAGAGAAGATCTAGGTGATCATGTGACGAATTTTCATGTATGGTTCTCGTCAAACTCACTGAAGGACGACTCTATCCAGTTGCACCTTTTTCAACACACTCTTATAGGGGGTGTTGCGAAATGGTATATTGAGCTAAATTGCTCAAGGTAATCTTACTTCAATGACTTGGAAATGGTTTTCTTGAACCATTTCTAGTTACCTATGAGATATGATGCTGACACTGAATTGTTGGCCAACTTTGAGCAAAACAAGGCTGACCACATCTCCGATCATATCCAAGAATGGTGGCATCGAAAGAGCTTAATTAAGGTCTAGGTCCCTCCTTCTTTATTTCTTGAGTGGTTCCCGAAGTCTTTGGTTCCCTATGTATCCAAGGACATAGCGACTTCCAGAGTGTTTTCAAAAGAGGAGGCAATTATGAGAGTGCAACAGCTTGAACTGATCTACTCTCAGTTTGGCATGCTCTACGAGATTTTACGAGATGTGTCACAGTCTATTCTCGACAACAACAAGAAAAAGTATCGTCCCCATGATTATGGTATTGTGGGCTCAGTGCAAGGTATGTCCATGGACCTGTTGTCGAATCAGTTGAAACAATTGTTGATACAAGAGATTGTGGGCAGCTAGACTCTGAGTTCGGTTGTTCCCCGTACCCAGACATCAGACGTACACAGTGTGCAGTGGATGAAACCTAAGGCCAACCAACATCCTGAGGGAAAGAAGAAACAACGAAATAAAAAGGGTAAAGGGGATAAAATGGCTACCAATAATGCTAGCAGAGGAAAACCAAAAAATAAGAAGTCAAATTATCTATGTAATATTTTCACGGAAGACCACCCGGCTCATCTATTACCTTGTCTTACAAAAGCTTAGAAGATATTAGTGCAGAAACAACCTATTGTGATGACGAACCCTTTTCCACAAGGGAAAAACATGGCTCAGGCTTTAGCATCCTCGAGCATGGCAGGGGGGATTCAGGGACCCCCCGTGCCTACCAACAACAACCCGGCCACAAATATTTACATGATGAATGTTGAAGCTAATATAGCAACTAGGGATCGAGATTACAAAATGTCAGAATCTGTTGAGAAGTGAAAAGAAGCCATGAACCCACCAAATCCTCTCTAGATTGAGAAGGTGGTGGGTGAAATGATGACTCACATCCCAAAAGGTGCATTTAAGAAGACTTCTCATAATCCAAGCACGAGGGCCACCCAGAAATACTCTGTTGTAGAATATTTGGCATATACCCATTGCACGATGTCTGCTGTGGAATTCCTCCAGAGTTTTACCTAGCAGAGAAAATCTCCTTTATCCTCTTTGGAATCGATAGAGACTTATAACTCAGGAGCGATCATTTTTTATCCAACCAACTTAAAACCCCGTCTTCCTTACCACATTGTGTTTCAGATAGTAATGGCGTACACCATGAAATATTTTACTCAGAAAATGTTCTGTATAGTGGTCGATGAGGGTGCCTCGACTTGCATGATGTCATTGGAAGGCCATTGGCCAGCCTGGGTTATCGCTGTCACTTACGTTGCTTACAACTTTTGACAATCGGTCATTCATACCACATGGAATCATTCCTTCTTTCCCCGTGCAGTCAGGAGGAAAAATCATGTGTGTCAAAGTTGAAGTGGTCGATGTGCCTCTCGAATACAACCTGTTGTTAGGAAAGAGTTGGACTTATGCGGTGCATGTAGTGGTTGCTACGATTTTTTGGGTCTTGTATTTTCCGAACAAGGGTCAGATTGTGACCATTGACTAGTTGTCCTCCTCCCATATTGAACCTTCATCGAGGGCTTTCACAGTTCCGATGATTGATAGTCTACATCCAAGAACTATCAACTTAGGTGCTGGTTCATTTTCATCATTGATGGGAACTTTTGATTACCCGTTGCCTTCTGGCAATGTCAAGCTTATATCAGTTGTTCCTGACTAGCCTAGGGATGAAATTTTACATGTGTCGTGATTTTGAATGAGATACTTTAATGATCCATGGACTTTACCTTCCCCATCAGCCTCGATGGAAGGGACATCGCATACTAGCATGGTCATTCCCTTGTCTACGGCTAAGGTTGTGTACAACATTGTCCAACACACTTTGGCCAACCCCGATCTGACTTCCCCACAGGAGTTAGATCTAGTTCTCGAGCCTATTTGGGCTCAGGGTTCTCTTTCCACTCAAGATCCTTTAGACTTGGTATTTCCCTCTGATCAGACGATTCTTGAGGCATTGACTAGTCCTAATAGACCTTGGGATGATCTACATCCCAAATATTACTTCCTTCCCAAGTTATGGAGAATAGAGGTGGGAGAATTTGTTTTGACCGTGAATGGAGATAATTCTTGTTCAATCAATCCTCTGGCTATGCATGGAGTTTATGCCAAGGGTAACATGGAAAGTATTTCTACAATGATTCCAATTGATATCTCCGAAACCCCTGGCATTGTGGAGAATGTTTTTGTTGGACCAGATTGCTCCCCCGAAGAGATTCCAACTTACACTAAGTTATTCAAGGAATTCCATGACATTTTTTCCTAGTCTTATGAGGAAATTCCAAGCACTAACCTATGAATTTTCGACCATGAAATTATGACTTATCCCGATGCTAAACTAGTCTGACAGAAATTTCATCCGATCAATCCTCAAAAAGAGGCAATAATCAAGGAAGAAGTAGAAAAACTGCTCAAAGCCGATTTTATCTACCCTATACAGTTGACAAAATGGGTGTCAAGCCCGGTTCCAGTTAACAAGAAACAGGGAACGATTTGTGTGTGTATGGACTTCCATGATTTGAATAATCCATGTCCGAAAGACAACTTTCCCACCCCATTCATTGATCAAATTGTCAATGAGTGTGCAGGTTGCAAGGTCTTTTCATTCATGGATGGTTTCTCAGGATACAATCATATTCAAATCAAACATGAGGACCAACATAAAACAACTTTTATTTGTCCTTGGGGCACATTCATGTATAGTAAGATGCCTTTTGGACTGAAGAATGTTGGAGCTACCTTTCAGTGGGCCATTTAGTTTTCGTTTCACTACCTTAGACACGTAGTCTAGGAGTACCTTGATGATCTAGCATCATTCTCTCACAAGAGATTTGATCATCTCGCCCATCTTCGACTAATCTTTGAACGATGTCACTACTATCGTGTTCACTTGAATCCTAACAAGTGTAGTTTTTGTGTGACAATAGGTCATCTCTTAGGTTTAATTGTTTCGAAAATAGGGATCATGGTCAATCCTCTTAAGGTTGAGGCAATAGTTCAATTGCCTCCCCCATGCACGATACCCCATCTTCAAAGCTTACAAGGGAAAGTGAATTTTCTTCAGCGTTTTGTCATGAACTACACCGAGATCACTAAAGGGTTTATGTGTCTCTTGAAATAGGGGGTCCCATTCTATTGGGATGAAGCTTCTCAACACTCCTTTGATGATCCGGATTATTTTCGGCACGAAATGAGAGCGGAGATATAATAAAGAAATGCACAGAGATATCGCGGATATTCAATAATATAACAGAAATGTATCAGAGATGAAACCATAAAAACAGATATACAGTAATACACGATTTCTATTAATGAAAGAAATGTACAGAGACTGTAAAAATACAGAGTGAAAGACTCGCTAGAATGGTGGCAACTTATCTTTGAGAAGAGATGTGACGGCTACTCGCATTCGCAAGAAGATGGTTACAATGAGGCTCGAAAGGCCTTTTTACAATAGATGGGAATGCCAAAAGTCCTAGACATCCAAAAACCTAACCCTAGGAGATGAAGCGCCAAAAGTCATGTGGGCCCCGTTTGGGTAAGTTGGT